>JABGLY010000466.1:108373-137972 GCA_013623525.1 Fusarium dimerum
AAAAAAAAAAAAAAAAACTCATTTTCTATGTTACTCATACACCAAGCACGGGGCGGCCCACGCTTCTTGCGATGATCATGGGACCAGTGTGAGGTAAGGGAAAGGTAGGAGAGGGAAGGCAAACAGAATGTCACAAAAGACTGGAGCTGTAACTTGTGATCCTTTGACATTTTGGCCCCCAGTTCGGACCTCTCTTGAACTGCACCTTGCTTTTTCTTTCTTTATCTAATAGTCATAGAAGCCTTTCCCGCTCTTCTTGCCGTACCAGCCAGCATTAACCATGTTCTTGAGCAAGACGCTTGGTCTATACTTGGAATCAGCCGTCTCCTCATACAGCACTTTCATGATTGAGAGGCAGGTATCAAGACCGATGAAGTCTGCAAGCTGGAGAGGGCCCATGGGGACATTGGTTCCATTCTTCATGATGGCGTCAATGGAGTCCCGGTCTCCGACACCCGTCTCGAGGCAAATGATGGCCTCGTTGATGTAGGGCATCAGGATGCGGTTGGCAAGGAAACCAGGAGTATCAGCCGACACGGAGGGGATCTTGCCCATCTTCTTGCAGAATTCAACAGCCGTATCCAGGGTGTCCTGGCTGGTCTGCAGACCGCTGATGATCTCGACGCCCTTTTGCACGGGGACAGGGTTCATGAAATGCGTTGAGACAACGCGGGAAGAGTTTGAGGTGTCGGTAGGATCGGTCGTAGTGGCGGCTGCGATGCGGGTGATGGAGATGGACGAAGTGTTTGTAGCTAAGATGGCATGCTTCGGGCAGATCTGAGCAAGCTTGCTAAAGATGTCGAACTTGAGGCTGGGGATCTCGGGTACGGCCTCAATGACCATGTCGGCCGATGATAGATCGTCCATGCTGGTGCTAGAAGTCAGCAGAGACCGGGCCTTGTCGGCCTGCTCCTGAGTAATTCTTGATTTAGAGACATCCTTGGCCAGGAGTTTCTCTGCAGAGGCCATACATGTCAGTAATCAGTTATGACGGACCCATTGATGCATGTTTTATGGTCATACCGGCAAAGGCGAGGCCCTTGGCAATGGCCTTGTCTGAAGTGTCGATAAGGGTAACGGGGACCTGGGCCTTTTGAGCTGCTACGAGAGCAATTCCGAGTCCCTAAATTGGGAGTCAGTTGGGTTGGGTTTCACTCAAGAGTTGCCTTGTAGAGGGACCGACCATCTGACCAGCTCCGACGACACCCAGCTTCTTGATCTCAGCTGCAGCATACTGTCGAGGAGAGGAGCTGAAGCAGCGCACCTGGCGCATCGCACCCACTGTGCGCATACGAATTACTGAGGATGCCATTTTGTGGTAAAGTAATGAATTGATGAGCCACTTAGAAGGAATAGATGATATGATCCCGAAATCGTCACGTTTGTGGGTGAAATTCTTGATCTCGTCACGAAATGCAGAACATCAAGTCGGACAGACAGGTGAGTTATGCCATCATAGCTACTATATCTATACCGATAACATACCTGTCAAGTGCTGGCTACACGGGTAACCTCGGCATGTCCCGGTCAAACTTCATCATGTGCCGATACAACGCCGCAGCGCCAGTTGCACCGGTAGCAAAAGTGGTCCGTGTTTATCGGGCCTCTGCCTCTGCCTCTGCCTGCATTTTACTGCTAAGTTATCTTATCTTATCACATCATATCATATCTTATCTTATCACTTTGGCAACTACCAATTAAACACGCTTGGCGTTTAGACGCGTCTTTACGCGTCTCCACAGCGGATTGACCTACAGTACTGTTCAGAAATATTATCAACATTCTGCCCCACGATATGTGACGTTTCCAACAGCAACCAACAGTAAATCAGTTTGACGTGCGATTGCCACAATGACTTCTTTGGATGGTACGGCTGATATCGTACACCCCGAAGTGAGAGCACATATCAATAGTCTCGTATCAGCTGTAAGTTCCGTCACCTCCTATTCTCCCACTCAGTGTATTTGTTACACAGGTGATGAAGCTTATATTCTAACCAACACTCTCAGCTTGGTGGTATCAGCACCGATGATGACGGCCGCTATCAACTTGGAGACGACGCCCTCGAGGTTCTCCGTGATCTAAAACGATGGATACGATTCTACGATGAGAAAACGAACCGAATGGACGTCGCACGATGTATCTACGAGGCCAACTTGATCGAGGGTGACTTGCTCCCCATCCTTGCCACATGGCCCGAGAACGCCATGGACAGCAAATTCAAAGCGAGAATAGCCCTGGCCTGCATTGAACTTGCTGTTCCCTTAACGTGGCCCATGGAGAAGGACCGGGAACGCATGACGCTCAACCATCATCGACATATACCCGTTCTTGAGCTAGCACAGGTGGGATATAAGCGCGCCATCATCAACTTTGATGGTGCTCGTATTCTCCACACAGCTGTTCGACTCGCCCTTCCCTCTATGGCTATTCCAATTGGCGACCGAACAGCCCGTGATCAGGGTATCATCAAACTGGTCTTGTTCTTTCTTCGCAACATGGCAATGATTGAACCACCCCGCAATGTCAAGTACGACGGAGACGAGTCACAGATTTCGAGATCAGCAACTATTGACGCTTTCTCGTACCAAGACATCTTTATCGTTCTCCTCACCCTCGCGTCAAACATGGGAGAGGACTTTCGAACAGAGGACACATCCGTGATGGAAATCATCTACCACCTGGTCAAGCAGGTCGATATCGAGAAGCTCTTCATGGATGAGCAGCAAGTCAGCAAGGCTAAAGCTAGTGAGCTGGCTGCTATGATGAACAAAGAGTCTTCTATGTTGAAAGCATACAACCGCAAAGGACCTACTCGGCACAATCGTTTTGGCACCATGATATGGGTGAAGCGTGAAGATGGCAAGATGTCTTCCCTCTCAGGACAAGATGCCCTTGCTGATGCTTCGATGCGCAATCAAAAGATGGACAGCTCCAAGACGTACAAGCCCCCACGTCGAGCTCGCAAGGCGGATAAGGATGAGAAGGACCTGGGCCAACCAGTTAAACTCAACGCGCGGGCAAGCGATCAGCTACGGAACTTTGTCAGCGAGTTCCTTGATTCTGGATTTAACCCTCTGTTTCAGCACGTTCGAAAGTCGTTGGACCGAGAGGCACCTCACGTCATGCAGTACCACAGACGCCAGTTCTTCTATCTGGTGGCCTGGTTCCTAGAAGCGGAACGCACTAGGCGCAGGGCTAGAAAGCGACCTGGAGACCCAAGCCAAGAGGACGTGAGCAGTTTCAACCTCGTCGCTGGTGTGTTGAACCAAGAAATGTTCATCACCCTCAACAAGGCCCTGCACGAGTCTTTTGAATACAAGGATTGGCCCGAACTGGCGGCAGTGATGCGTTGCTTTACCCAAATCCTCCTGACTGTCCAGGAAATGTCAGAATCTGGCAACGATGACAATGAGGAAATCGCCGACAACGTCCTTAGTCGTATCTTTTACGAAGAATCTACCCACGATGCGGTCGCCAACATTATTAGACTCTATAAAGACCAAGGCTTCTATTACCTCGACGCAGCTACTGAGTTGGTTCACCACTACCTGCGTATTTTGGAATCATACTCAAAGCAGAATGTTGACATGCAAGTCCGTTCAAGGAAGCGGAGTCGGCAGAAGAAGAAGAAGGCAGCGGATGCTGCTGGTGTTGAGAACGACAATGATGAGAATGACGATTCAGAAAATGATGCGGCTTCTGCGGAGAAAACAACCAAGGAGCGTAAATTCAACTTTCATAAATTTGCATCCAAATTCAACCCCCAGGGCGTGGTCGATACATTTGTCAAGTTTACCAAATACTACAACGACCTCAACGACGTCCAGCTGAAGCGCGCTCATCGTTATTTCTACCGCATCGCCTTCAAGCAGGAGGCCAGTGTTATGCTCTTCCGTGTCGACATCATTCATCTCTTCTACAACATGATCAAGGGTCCTACTGCATTGGATAAATCCAGTGGCGTATACAAAGAATGGGAGGAGTTGGTCAAACAGATTCTACGCAAGTGCTTCAAAAAGATAGAGCAACGGCCAGAGCTGATCGTCGAGATGCTCTTCAGCAAGCTCCCTAGTACGGCATTCTTCCTTGAGTACGGCTATGAGCGACAGACTGTTGCATCGACCAGCAAGCCCAGACCAGGGGCGGAACTTATCTTCAAGAACACTGAGGAACCAGATCGACAAGTAGCTATTGTGGTGGGTGCTTTATTGGATAAGAATCATGGGGATCATGTCACCTGGCTCAAGGGCGTTCTTGAACAAGCCGAGAGTGAGCGAAGGGCATGGGAAGCTGCCGAAAGCGCCATGTCCCAAGTTGCACCGCCTCAGGAGGGAGAGGAAGCAACGCCGGCTGAGCCAGAGCCTAAGAAAGCGCCGATGTTCTGTAAGTTACATTGTGCAGAGATCTCTGTTATATGAACACACCGCTAACTAGCCACAAGATGTCCAACCCGATGACAAAGAACGACGTCAAGCTATATTCAAGAACTCTCATCTTCGTCTTCTGATGAACCTTGCTGGCATACGACTCCTAGATCAATCGTCAGAAGAGACCCCAGAGTCCAATTGGATCATCCCTGGAGAGGTAACTTCAAGCGACCTCAAAGACACGCTCCACTATATCAGTCAGGCCGAGTTCAACCCGCCCACGTTTGAAGAGGGTGTCCTTGCCGAGGACCAACTCAAACGCAAGCCAATACCACGCAAGAAGGCCGCCTTTGATGACGACGAAGAAGGCGAACTCGATGACTTCATCTTTGCGCCAGGAGGTCCCACTACACGCAAGGTTATTGACGATACGAATAAACCCAAAAAGACACGGAAACGACGGCGTGGTAGTCAAACGATGGAATTGAACGACGACGAAGTAGAGGAGAGAGCGCGTAAGCGACGTGAACGTGACCGTCAAAACGCCCTTCGAGTCAAATCAGCTCTCTACGTCCAAGAAGGCGACGATGAATTCGACGAGGAGCAAGACAAAGCTTTCTTCGCCAAAGAGCGTGAAATGGCGGCCCTGATTCGCGCTACGTTGGGCGTACCCCAGGAACCCGTCGCTCCTAAGAAGAAACCAACTACCGTTGTAGAAAGCGACAGCGATGAGAGCGACAAAGACGACGGCAGTGGTGAGGAAGACGACGACAGTGATGGAAGCGGAAAGGGCAAAGATGATGGCAGTGACGAAGAGGCCCAAGATGATGATTTGGCTTTTCTTCATAAAATGCTGGGCAGCCCACTTGACGTGGAGGATGGGCTACCCAATGGAGGGGCACGCAAGAAGCGACGGTTAAGCAAGTCGCCAACTGAGGGAGTAAACAAAGATGCTGCCATGACGGGGACAGAGAAGGATGCGGATGAGGATGAGGACATAGCACCTGTGGCGAAAAGGAGAGCGAGAGTCAGAGGTGGTTTTGTCGTCGACAGTGATGATGATGAGTAGACGTTTGTCCTGAATGGTAAGAATATGTAGCATTAGCTGGCGTTAAGGTGGACTTGGATTTACGAGGATAGTATCCGTGGTATTTGGAAAGGTAGCGGGAGCGAGTGCATGGCTAGTTTCAGATGCACGAGGTAAAGGGAAATGAGATCGATACAACAGGGCTTCAAGTGCCACAATATGGCTGAATTAATATGCTCTTCTATAAAACAGGATATATCTCTGTATACCCAGGTACATGTATGTATATATATATCCTCCCATGTGCCTCCAAAAAAAAATGACAACTTTTCAATGTGGGGGTATCTTCGACTGCACATCTTTAATCAACAATACTTTGACCTCTATACAAATATTACGTCTCGATTCTTTGATGCGACCGTCTGTCGAGACTTCGTCTCCTTGTTGCTGTACTCTGACCCGAACCAACCTGGCCAAGCTCAGCCAAGTCTTCCTGACTTTTTCTAGTAGCTCCAGGATGGGCAAACACACTGTCTCGGTGGCTGGGGCGTCGCAAAGGGTCTTGCTGAGACATTGAGCGACTGGGAAGGGTTGACGTCTCGTTGCTCGGACTGCTATCGTCGTCGCCATTCCAAGATCCTCCAATTCCTTCCATGGTAAATGGGGATGCAGTTGCTTCGTCAAGAATAGCTAGTTCTTCAGGCAAGAAAATGCGTGGTAGAAGCCAGGCACGGATGGGGATCAGAGCCATGATGAAGACGGGGAAGCCGACGGCGGCGACGGTCTGTGTGATGGCAAAGGTAGCGCCAAACCCGATAAGCTCAATGATGACAAACTTCCAGATGGCGGAGCGGCGACGAATCTGGAGAAGAGGCGATGAAGCGGGCGTGAGGGCTTGGTCTCGAGCGAGGAAGACGAGCTTGGAGGTGATACCATTTCCTTCGAGAGCTTGCACTCCCATGATAAAGAACAGACCAGCGAGAACTCCGTGAGGGATGAGGTGAAGAACCACCAGGAGAGGGCCAGTCATGGTACCAAGAGTGAGAAGTCCCTGAGCGAGATTTGAGACACGTTGCTCAACTACGTGGGTAGCTTCAAAGGAATAACCTCCACCCCGTGAGTTGCCATTCTCGTCATCATCCTTGACGGCTTTGGTGACGCAGAGAGACTCGGTGTGGAAAGGAGCCTGGGGGATCAGGCCATTGGGAAAGGGTAGACCCAAGATCCCTGCGACACCGGTAGTAAGGCCGAGTAGGAAAAGGTCCCAGTGAAATCCAGCGGGTTTGCGAAGGGGGAACTCGCTTCCTTGGGCGATGAGAGAAGAAACTGCGCGTCTATCAGCCTGGTCATGTATACGCGGTGTTAAACATGACGATGGACGTACCGTTATGGTCAAACCAAAACAAAATGGTCAAGAGAATTGCAAAGGGCAAAGCCAAAAAGATCTGACCAACGCTGAGGTCCCAAAAATTGACGAGCCAGTCACGATCAGTTGTAGGCATGAAGGCTATGTTAGTAGGCAGAACCTCCAGATGGACATCGGACATACGACCTATGTGAACAAATCCGGTGAAGAAGATAAGTGTCAAGGGCGTGCCGTAATCTTTGAAGAATGTGCGGATGGGATGGCGGAAGAGACTACTGGAGCCAATCTCCCCACAGATATAGGCAACCATGAAAAGGAGCAGGGCCGCAACTATTGAGAGGTAGAATGAAGCACCATCTCCGAGGGCTTGAAGGACTTGGATCCCCTTTTGAAGATAGATGAAGGCCACGTAGAAGCCGAAGATGTCACAGGGGAATCGTGTGACCCAACGAAGCCAGTTGCACGAATTGGTGACGGCAAGAATCCAATGGAGGATGAGAGACCATCTGAACATCATTAGTGCTGATGCAGGATATTCAGATGCCTTAGTCTTGACAGTATCACTTACATGCCAATCCAACACATGAAGCCAATGTAGTTGACGCCTGTAGGCTTCATGATATCATAGACAGTGCTGTCGAAGAGTCAGTCTGCAATCACAAACTGATCGATCATATCCCATACTAGTTAAAGACAGTGATCGGTCCTGCAATGGTCAGCCTCAAATCCCGTTGACCAAGACAGGACGAAGTTTCGTACCTGTTACCCCTACGATTACAAGAGGTTGAGCTGCAAATAAGGAGAAGACTACGGCACCCAGTACCGAAGCCAACAACACCTCATTTACGCCATAGTTGGAACCTGTTTTCTGAAACATGTCGAGCGAGAATGCGAGTGCAGGTAAAATACTAAACAGAGAGAATGGCCGAGTCAGTTAGGGTTCTCGCCAACGTCATTTGTATCTCATCGATATGGCCACCTGAAATTTGAAACGACAACGATGATGAGGAGTGAAGACAGCTAGATAAGGAAACTCACTTTGCAAAATACATATAGATCGTAGCAGGGACGACACGGTAATCCCAAGCATCGGTCCAGTCGCTCACGTAGTAAGGTGCTCGTCGACGGACATCGTTAATCATGCCGCGGAATAGGTGAATCTTCCACCAAGCATCGTTCTGTCGTGATGAGTCGTCGTGATATTTTGAAGGACGCTTCTTTTCGCGCAGGGCCGACGAGGAGGCCATTTTCAAGGTAGTCGGACTTGGTCGTCCTGTGACAGACAGCACTTGGTATTGCCTCAAGCTGGACGTCGTTCAATTTTGTGAGTTGTGCCAGCCAAGACGGTGGAGCGTGAGAGAACAAGAATTAACGTTATCTGTAGCAGTCCATGTATGAGATCAACAGAGAACAGGCCGATACAGACTTATATACCAGTATGTTGCTGTGATGCCGATGATCAATTGTCGCCGCTTGCAAGGATGATAAGGGTCCATGTAGTGTATTGGTTGTCCAAGATCCTTCCCCACCAATAGCGACGGAACTCATGCACGGCACTTTGGATATGGATACAGGTTGGGGTACAGAGACTGCAGGGATAATGGGAATGGGAGTTATAGAGACGTTGAAGGTAATAAGGAGGATTGGTAACGTTTGAAGAGAATGTCCTCCAAGGGTATGTTTATGTTGTTAGGTAGACAGCGCTGTTATGGAAAGAAGAAGTAGAAAGATGTATGAACTTGTGTATGTCGTAGACTAAAAAGTCAAGTACCACCACCACATTCAAGACGTCAATGTTTCTAGTCCTGGTTTCCCCAACAAAGGTAAACAGATTATTTCTGCATAGAGGGGGAAAAAAAGAAGAAGAAGAAAAGAGAAAAGAACACAGTAGGTTGAGCAAAACCGCGCCTGCCATCAATATGATGGCATCCCGAAAATCTTGGCAAAATGAGTGGGACAAAGGAAAGAATAAACGAGCTACTTGATTGGCTAATAAAGTGCTAATTTTCCAGGGTAAGTTGATAAAACCTCCGGACTAATGGCCAAAATACCGTTTGACATGTGGCCGGGTTGGTCGGTACCTGGATCATGATGATGATTGCTAGTAATTGAGAATATGTAGAACAGAGGGCAAAAGAGAAGAGAGTAAAAACTACTAAGGTAATACTCTACTAATACTTGGTGGATTAGCCATACGAAAAGGTTAGAGTTTATGCTGATGTTTCAACAAGGTAACGCAAGTTCCTGTTAAAACAGGAAGTAACGATTGCTGTATCGCATCCATCATCCGCTTCTTATTCCCGAGGTCAGTTTCGTTTGACAGGTACCCTGCAAGTATGACCATGACACTACTAGTGAACCAAATCGATAAAACATACACATGTAAAATGGCACATATTTGTAGGTAATCACTTTTCATACACGTTCATGTTTAGACCCCTCCACAATCATCCCCAGAAATTGCAAGTAATAACTTCATACATCTTCCCTCGTTTCACTCGGCCTTACTTGTACCGTTATGTCCGACATCGAAGATTCCAAACCGTCTAGGAACTTTACCATCCAATCAGCACCATCCATTTCAACCCCGGATGAAGCACTACATTCAGCTGGGAATTCTTGCTTCCACGCTAACAAGTTCATGTCTAAATATACGACGCTTCCAGTAATTAATATACAGAAAAAGAGTGAAAGAGCAAAAAAGGAAGGAAAAAAAGAAAATAAATAAACAAATAAACAAATCTAGTTTGACCTCACACTCAGTCCCCATGTACTGATCTGCATCTCATCATACTAATCAAGAATTTTACATGTCTATTCTCCCTAAAATACACACAACATCGGTCGCCTTTTCCTTTCCCGGCTTCCAAGATGATGTCAAGTTGCTTGAAAAATACACTTTAATAATAAAGGGAACTGGGTGGGTGTTTTGGTAGAGTTGGGTTGCCTCGCCTTCACTGCGCTTCTCCCATTGAAGCATTCAAGTTCCATCTTTTGACTCGCCGAGACCTGGGTATCAAGATCACCTCGTCTTCGAAGAAGATTTGGATCTCGTTATGAACCGGCTCGTCGTTGGTGTGTATCACCTGTCGTAGCCAATCGTATCCCCGTCCGAAGTTCCCCTGTTATTCCATTGCCCTCACAAGCGGAAACCACACACTCATGAGCCACCCCCTCGGCAGTTATACTTGCGACACTAGTACATCACCTCCCTGCTTTCACTTTGGCTACTTACTACCTTTGGGCTTCCTCGCTGCCCTGCTTCAGGTTTCTGAATGCCGCCGGCGCAGGAGCAGGAGGTCCCTCAGGGATATCTGCTGCATCGCCAGGGAACGAGGGAGGGTTGTTGTCCTTGCCACCGCCGAAGTACTTCTCAAAATCCTCATTATCACCGAATGGTCGCTTACCAAGAATGCGTACCATGTCATCGCGGACCAGCATCTCCTTCCTGAGAAGCTCCTCCGCGATCAAGCCAACCTCCTTCTTCTTCTCCGTCAGGAGGTCTCGACACTTCTTGTAAGCTTCCTCGACGATCCTTGACACTTCCTGGTCAATTTGCTGAGCAGTGGCCTCGGCGAAAGGCTTCTGCATGCGATTGGGATCGTTCTCAAAGTGCACCGGTCCGACCTTTTCGGACATACCCCATTGGGTGACCATGTTTCGGGCCATCTGAGATACCTTCTTGAAGTCATCACTGGCACCCGTTGTCACAGTAGGGAAGTGGAGCTCCTCTGACACACGCCCACCCATCGTCATGGCCATTCGGTCCATGAGCTGGTTGACGTTCATGAGATAAGCGTCCTGGGGAAGGTACTGAGCGTAACCAAGAGCACCCTGACCTCGGGGAATGATGGACACCTTCAGGAGAGGATCGGCATGCTCCAAGAACCAGCCGCAAATGGCGTGGCCGGCTTCGTGGTAGGCGACAGTCTTCTTCTCCTCAGGCTTGAGCACCAATGACTTGCGCTCCAAGCCGCCAATTACTCTCTCGATGGCTCGCTCAAAATGCTCCATCTTGACATCGTCGGCATTGCCACGGGCAGCTGTAGAATTCTAGTTAGGCAAAGGGGAGAGAAAAACGACTATTCGAGAAAAGGACTTACCAATGAGAGCAGCCTCGTTGACGACGTTGGCAATGTCGGCACCAGAGAAACCAGGAGTAAGAGTGGCAAGGCGACCAACAAGATATTCCCGATCTTCCTTGGTGACGATCTTGTTCAGATACACCTTGAAGATCTCCTGTCGGCCCTTCATTGTCGGTCGGTCGATGTAGATGTGTCGATCAAATCGTCCAGGTCGCATAAGAGCCTTGTCCAGCATGTCGGCGCGGTTGGTACCGGCCAAGACGACAACCTGCTCTCGCGTGTTGAAACCATCCATCTCAGTCAAGATCTGGTTCAGCGTAGCCTCACGCTCATCATTGCCGCCAAAACCACGGCCGCTCTCCTGTCGAGCACGACCGATGGCGTCGATCTCATCAATAAAGATGATACAGGGAGCGTTCTTCCGACCTTCGGCAAACAGATCACGAACACGTGAAGGACCAACACCGACAAACATCTCGACGAACTCGGAACCACTCACGCTGAAGAAAGGGACCCCAGACTCGCCAGCTGTGGCCTTGGCGAGCAGTGTCTTACCGGTACCGGGGGGGCCAGCAAGAATAGCACCGCGGGGGATTTTAGCACCAAGCTTCTCAAATTTCTCGGGCTGCTTCAGAAAGCTGACAAACTCCATGATTTCGGTCTTGGCCTCTTCCAGTCCAGCAACATCTGAGAACTTGACCTTGACTGCGCTCTCAGCATTGAACTTCTTGGCCTTGCTCTTGCCAAAGTTGAACATGCCACCACCGGCACCACCTCGTCCACCCATTGACCTCTGGGTCCAGATGATCAGACCGATGAAGAGCAGAGTGGGGCCGAAGGTGAGCAAGAGGGTGCTGAAGGTGCCACCACCGGACTCGTAGCTCACAGGTATCCTCTCAGCAGGAGGGATGCCAAGTTGATCTTGTGCCTGCTCCAGCTTTCGCTCGAAGGACTCAACAGATCCGATAGAGAAGACGTAGGTCTTCTTTTGGTTCTGTCCAGCTTCTCCAGTGACATTGGCCGCTGAGTCGTGAAGTTCAACTCGAACCTGGGAACCACCAACAACCACGAGCTTCTTCACGAGACCCTTATCCAAGAATGCCTTACGCATCTCCTCCCAGGTAATCTCCTTCTCCGTGAAAGGATTGGCCAGTAGCTCGGCAATCCAGACAGTAACACCGATAGCAATACCAGTCTGGACAGCCTCAAGCCAGCCACTTCGTTCGTTCTTAGGAGGGGGTTTACCACTGCTGTTGCTCGAGCTGCTTCGCTTCGCGTTAGGGTTGTCGGTTCCGTCCTGCTTGGGCCCCTCCTTGTCCTTGCCATCTTGCGTCTTAGAGTTTTCGTCCATGTGGAAGGACGAGAATGGCCCATCCTGGTTCACATCTTCCAGTTCAACAATACGTTCGGTAATCATGAAAACGCAACGCATCAATCGGCCCTTGTCTAGAATTGACAGATTGCCGTTTTGGCGCATTTTGCCAAGAAGATCCCGGGTCTCGGGAGGTGCACCAGACAGCTGTAGCTTGTCAAGAATCTCCCTTGCCACAGGTCTATGGGCCTCTGGAATTCTACCGATAAACTGTTCGAGTTGTGCGATTTCTTCTTTTCCTAGGTGAATCCAACCTTCGGGCAGAGGTGGCGGTTTCGGGGCCTGGGCCTTTGCCTCGTTCCTCTGGTCGACATTGTTGTTATCCTTCTTCTCGCTCTGTCCCTTGTTGTCCTTGCTGTCCTTGTCGTTGTTCGGTCGTGGGTCTTGACCGGGTGGCGTTGGTTGGGACGAATATGTTCTTGTTCGGATTGCGAAAGCGGCCGAGGTCTTTGCCGGGATCGTCCTGGTGATGATTGACGGTCGTGCACACAGTCGGAGAGTAGGTTGTGCCGAGAGCCTCGCAACTCGCGCGAGCTGACTCGATTGTCGAAGATATCTCGACATGGCGGGCAACGCGAACTGGCGCAAGTGCGGAACTACCGGAGTTATGGAATAAAGGTGGGATAGAGAAGTGCCGTGCTATCTCATGGAGTAGCACGGCTCAATAGAAGTGATCGGTCGGTCGTCCAGATATTGGGCGAGTAAATCTCGCTTTGCGTTTTTTGAGGAACTCAATGTTCCGACTCCAATGGGGAGAGAATGTGTTGATGACACCACGGAAGTAGAAGCTTTGGTGGTGATGAGTCCATCCAACTTGCTAGCTCGAAAATTGGCGCTGTCACGTGCGTTCTAGCGGCGACAGACCCGCCTAGAGTTTCGTAGAAGAATAATCACGTCAGTGAACTGGTGCCTGCGAATGAGATACTATTTGAAACGACAAGACATTCCTCCATGAATAAGACAATTATTTTCGGTGATGATGAATACCTCCAGTCCTTGACACTGCTGTTTTACGGGTACGAATAAGCTTAGTTCCCTCGTGAATAGTTCCTTTATTCTCAATTCACCCACTCAATCTGGTCTACCTCTCTATGCATTGATTTGTCATTAAGTCATGACCTCATCACTTATGATTCCATCCATGTATGAGAGGCACCATACGCCATGGTCTGGCTACGATTCTGGGATGTTCTTCTCTATTTTGCCATGTACTGTATATGTATGATGATCTATGATTTAGTCTTGTAATCCAGTCTTCGAATAAAGACGGCCCGCATAAGCCCACTTCCCCTTGTCGAGACAGAGACTTGCGAGCCATCAGATTTGCAGACAGATATTGAAGACTCGTCATTCTCGGTCGGCTCAAAATCGGGCCAATCCCGCCATATCTCGACTTGAGAGTCATTGGCAACCCCGTGGTCATGGTAAAGTTGTAAGACGCGACGAGCTTGGTGTTCATCGCCAACTTCAAGAAGAATAATCTTGGATCTCAGCTTGTGTGCAACGTCCATCAAACGAGCATAGAAAACATCGGCCGCATCGCATTTTTCTGGACGCGGAAGGCTATTGCCCGGTACTAGAGCTAAACGTGGTTCGTATTTGCGAACAGAATATCCCAGGTGACCACGACCATGTCTCCAGACATCTTCTGAAATGTACGGAGGGTTGGAGACAAGGACATCCCAAGGCGAGGCCGACAGCTGGCAAATATCGTCCTCACTAAACACATCACCGTGCAAT
The DNA here is from genome assembly GCA_013623525.1 of Fusarium dimerum. Taxonomy (NCBI): domain Eukaryota; kingdom Fungi; phylum Ascomycota; class Sordariomycetes; order Hypocreales; family Nectriaceae; genus Fusarium; species Fusarium dimerum. Next base: position 122,334 of record JABGLY010000466.1, read on the forward strand.
ATTTCAAGAGTTTGCTCTTCCGTGTTTGCAGGGATAGTTCCGAGCGTGATGTTGCGGGCGATGTTTTGTTTTGCAAGTTGAACGGCCAGAGGAGATACATCCACGCCCCGAACATGCAATTGCCTAATATAACGTTGCAGGGCCGAGAAGAGCAGTAGTGGAATGCATCCAGTTCCCGTACAAAAGTCGATCACGTTTAGTGATCTATCAGTCTTCAAGCCCTGCTGACCAAGCGTTTTGTCTGATTTGATCAGGTCTGCCAGGTAACATGTATACGCCTCTGTTTCTGGTCGGGGGATCAAAACACCAGGGCTACATTTGATATCCAACGAGCCAAATGGCTGTGAGCCAAGAACGTACTGTAAAGGGACACCACGACCTCTGTCCCGACAGAGTCTCATCAAGTGCGTTTCTTTTCTACGCCCATGTGCGTAGTTGTCGTCGACATGGCTCTTAATCCATCTTAACTCGTTACTGGCTGTGGCGAGGTCACGACAAGCTGGTAAAAGAGTTGCAAGATGGGGAGAAATGCGTTTAGCATGCCGAAACAAAGATGGTTGTATGCGGGGCATTGAGTCTAATAATCATTATTGATGAGTGAATAATACTCAACTATAAATTGAGAGAAAAAATGTCGGTTGAACAGGTAAAGAAAACATTGAAAATAGAATTTGGCCTGATGCTACTGCAAGACCAGGCACTGAACGAAACTCCGGTATTAATAAATGTAGAGGGTGTAACATACGCTGGGAAAATGCTGACGAGAGAGGTTTAGCCGATTATTAGCCTTGTGTCGCGTCTGAACCTTTGACCCCCATTAGAACGAACTTTGGACAGACCGACAGACCCATCATGGCTTGTTCATCTTGAATAACTTCTCACTTGCTGGTCTGCCTCATCTGGAACCCATCGCTTAAACTAATTTCTTTGGAACTCTCATCATTCTACTTTTGCTCTAAGGAACGACAAAGCTTCTCTCAAATCCTCCTCTCATCCATCCTTGCTCCTGTCGCAGACTTCTCTCACAGTACCAACTCCAAGGATCCTCCACTCGCGCTACCACCATAGACATTTCCTCAACTCAGTTTGGATACATAGAACTCAACAATGAACGCGCCTGATCGGTAAGTATGGTCGAAATCTTGTTCGCTTTGTGCATTGGTTTCTCTCCTATGATTTATCCTTGGACTTTTTGCGTTCACTTCTACTACAGACATGCTAGTGGCAAGACATGTAGTAAGCGAAGTATGGTTGCCTACTATTTAGTACATTTCAATATCATGAGTACTACTTTGAACGTACATGTTCCGAGCTCCCCCACCCCTCGCTTTTTGTACTCCCTTTTCTATCATTTTCTTGGATGAATCCGTTGTCGATGTACAAGCGTACAATAGGTGGGCTTATGTCTCTAGAGATAGCTTGTGTACACAATCGCCAATGGCCCATAAGCTACCAGTGGTGCTTAAGCATCCATACACTCTCATTCACCTGACTTTAGTTTGCCATTGTTTCATTTATGTCAATGGGTAATTTATACTCTCACCTTAGCTCGCCTAGCCCAAGCAGTAAGTGTCAAGTGGACTATTGTTTGACCTCTCAATACACAAACCACTCGTCACTGCTACTATGCCTTCTCTCACTTCTCATTGTCACAAATGCTGCTCTTTGAAGAAGGCATTCTGTATCCTATAAAATCATCAATGTTCATCTAAGGAATCTGTCCTCCGTAAACATCTCACGGAACTGCATACTCAACATAACTGCACGCTGATTCTCTCTTCACCATGAGTGGAGGCAACCCTAAGCATGGGAACATTGACGAGCCGTTGCGTTAACAATACATACTCAACGTGGTCATACGCTAACCGGCTTTACAGTTTCGAACTCTTCCTCCTTGCCGAGGGCGAGAAGAAGATTGAGGAGAAGGTCTATTCTGGTAATAATTACGCTGTTCCCCTCTCTGCATTATGTGCTAATGGACCTAGGCATGTCCAATACCTCTGATTTTGTTCTTAAGAAAGAGGACCATACGCTAGGCAACCTCCTGTCTGAGCATCTCAAGATGCACCCCAACGTCTATATGGCAGGTTACAAGAGTAAGAAATAGCCCACCACTAGAGAAGTAAATTGTCACATTGCTCACTTCTTTACAGTTGCTCATCCTAATGTTCCTGAGCTCTTTATCCGTGTTCAGACGGACGGCACTATCACACCGCGAGATGTTTTCACATCAGTGTGCGAGAAACTCATCAACCAACTCGAGATGCTGCACCAGGAGTTCACTCGCGAGTGGGAACTGAGACGCATCACCAACACTGGCGACCAGGGGAACATGCAAAATGGGTTTTAAGGCCTTACCGCGTGCACATGATCACATAGGGTATTCGTGCCGCAAAAAGTCGCGGACGGGAACGAACGGATACGGTGGCGTTGGGGCTCAAGATTACTGCATTCTAGCCATAATATAAAATGGATGACTTTGACAACCTGCTCTTGCATTCTCTTGACCACACACAATACTGGGCACTTTGGGCGTGCGTGTTGACAGTGAGAAAATATCTCTGAAAGGATTCGGTTGAGCGCCTCTGCCATATATTTTGGAAGCTTTGGAGGTTGTGCATGAATGAGTACATTATGTGACCTATTCTCGTTATCTAAGCTCAAGCAGCGCCCTCTGGTCCTTCACCTCCAGGAATCAGCTACATTCATGTTAGCCATTAAAAATCGTATCAGGAACGGAAGAGTAAACGAACCATGCAGATGTTGTTGCCGTTCAACAAGATCTTGGGGAGCTTGGTATGGTTTCCAGAGTAGTCACTAGCACGTTAGTTTTGAACCGGATCTAGCTTGAGAGAGGCATCTTACAACTCAGTCACATCCTCTAGCACCATGTCTGTGATGTTGTTAGTCGACTCTAGCTATGATTGTCATACCAAACAATTCTACTTACTGACGTAGTCATCGAAACCGAGAAGGGTTCCGCTGAATTCTATTGTGACAGGTTAGCAGTGATTCAGACCGGTAAAAAAACCATTCTGACCCTTGTCGCCCTTCATAATAACCCATATTCTTGAGCCGACACACTTGTCAATGAGTTCTGAGTCTTGTTAGCGAGATGCAGTTGAGGTTATAATGCAGCATGGATACTCACCGAGGGGGAGTAATTGAGAGGCCATGGTGACGGATTTGAGTTGTAAATGCGGTATCAAATAGAACAGTTTCCAAGGACAACAACTGTGTAGACAGTATGACGAAGACTTTTACTCTGCTTGCAGTAGAGCAGCGTCACAGTTGATATTTAAAGGCCTTTCTTGTCTGGTTGGAGGTCACTTGAATGCCCGCTGCAAAGTGGGATGGAAACCCCAGGGCCAGCAGGGCCAGCAGGGTGTGAGTGTAGCTCTCTAGCACGTCCCCACGTGAGTCCGCGAGAATGACTAAGCAACCATCATTCCCTCATCTGGCATCTGGCGCCTGGTTCAACGGCGCTTCATCCACAACAGTTAGCACTGGAATAAGTTAACCGCTCCTCGGGACGCGGCTGCCTACGCAAACCCATCTTTTTGCATAGCAACGAGCACCCAATGTTATGAGTTTTTGCCACAATGGCTCTCCTGTGCTGGCCTCGGTGCACAAATCACATCCTCGAGTGACTCTTGCTATGAAAAGGATCAATATTACCGATAATGTGATAGGCCCGCACAAGAGGCCGCGCAGGTTACTTCATACTAGGTAGGTTTGATAAACATTCTTCTCCCTTCTCACCCGCTCCCCTATGCAACGCAACGCAACTTTTTTTTAACATTATTCTCATATACAAAAGACGATTCAATTTTACCATGTCTTCAACATCTAAAAGCCAGCTCTGGCGGCAAAGTGCTGGAATTCGTTTTGCACCAAGAGCTGACCCTGTTCCTCAATATCCTGTCTTGGATATATCCCGTTTTCTACACACTGAAAATGAGGAAACCAGCAACACTCGGATCCAAAAAGTTGACCCTGGTGAATTCAGTGATGATGAAGAGTTCGAAAGCAGTGCTGCCGAGTGGTTCGATCAACAAGATGCCTTGCAGCTTGGGCTTCGTCCTGTTGCAGATGCCCAAGTGACGCAAGCTCCTGCGAAGGAGAATCCCGATTCAAGTGAGGAACCTACACCGAAAGCCGTTCCTTCCAACGATGTTTCACCTCCTATCACTTCTCTACCTTACACCATCGACGTAGATATGTTCGACGCAGCTCGACGCAGCAGAGAGGGTACACCAGAATCCTATTGGTCTTACACCATGTACCGCCACGTTCAAGAGGACGGTTCCATACAGAAGGTCAAGGTTCACTATTGCACCAGCAAGCATACTATGGAACACGTCTGCAAGAAGTATTTCATGGATGAAAAAATCATTGGCTTTGATCTTGAATGGATGCCCTTCGCCAGACGATCAGACGGTCCTCGAACCAACGTTTCTCTTATTCAGATCGCAAGTCCCAGCCGTATTGGCCTATTTCATGTGGGATTGTTCTTGAAGAACGATTTTATTGCCCCAAGCTTCAGAAAAGTCATGGAAGACGAGAGCGTGACGAAAGTGGGTGTAGCCATCTCGGCTGATTGCACAAGGCTCAAACGTTACCTGGGGGTAGACACCAGGGGTATTTTTGAGCTGAGCCATTTATACAAACTGGTCAAACATTCGAAAGATGGCCAATTAGACCGGATTAACAAAGTATCTGTCTCTCTGGCTGTCCAGGTGCAGGATCGTCTCGGTCTGCCACTGTACAAGGGGCAATCTGTCCGTGCTAGCAACTGGATGTTACCTCTCACTGATCGGCAAATCACATGTAAGCACGCTTGCTCTGTCTGATAAAAGCCAAGTCGTTAATTCATTGGATCTAGATTCAGCATCTGATGCCTACGCTGGTGTGCAACTTTTCCACGTTTTGGAAGCAGAACGTGAAAAGTTGGACCCGTGTCCTCCACGACCAGAATTCGCAGAAAAGGGAAAGCCTATCCGCTTCTTAGTACCTGAAGATGTGGACGAGGAGGAGAGTCTTTCCGAGGAGTCTAGTGAAGACATCGATACTTCACTCGAAGCGGATATTGCTGCTGACTCAGATGCTCCCGATGTCATCGAGATGCCCGACGCCGCGTTAGCTAATGTAGTGTCGTCACCACAAGACTCCTTACCGCAGGACCTACAAGGTCGAGATCCACGCATCACGGCTGCTGAGCGTGAGCTCCAGGAATATCGAACACTGAAACAGAGACATCTTCGCGTGTCACCTTCTGCAATGCGCGCCTATTATATCTGGCATACCAACAATGACCTATCACCAGAGTCTGTGGCAAAGCTTCTCCGGGATCCTCCCCTGAAAACGAACACGATCGTTTCATATATCTTGGATTCTATCGCACAGGAAAACGTCCCATACTCTAAGCCTCGCCTGCGCAGCGAGGTGTTGACCTTTCTGGCGCCAAATGCTCAACTGGGGCCTAAATATAGAACCATCATACAACAGACGCAGGCTTTGGATGCGACACCGTAGGGAGAAAAGATGGGAATGAACCTGTATATACGGTTCGTGTTGACACGACAGGCAGCATACACTTGATTTGACCATATTTGATACCCTTTGAGAACGATCATGAACATTCTGTCTAAGATTATAAAAAAAAGAAACTCCGTTCCAAGTTGCCTCATATCTTTACACTATGACGCCAAAAGACCTCTACCCCTGTTGATCTGAACCTTTTTATCCTCACCACCGCTGACAATACCCCATGTCTTATCCCAGGCCACGCTTAAGACCTTAGCCCCATCACCAGCAGGTGGGAGTTTCTTGTTAGCAAGCCACTCCCGGCGAATGGTATAGACAGGCTCGCTGACGCTGCCACCGCCCTCCTCTGTGGTACCCATCCTTACGCTTCGCAGATCCCACACGCGGCATGTGCTGTCGTGAGAACCAGACACAAGTGAGTAGTCGTTCTCGGGAGAGGCTGCAAGTGAGACTACCATGTTAACGTGGCCACGCAGTGTCATGGCCGAGGTGGCGGCGGCAGATTCACGAGGGTCGAGAAGTGTAATGTGTCGGGCCGATGAGCCGGCGGCGATGAGCGAGGAACCAGGCAGAGCCGTCGCACAAAGAAGAGGGTGCATAGTGGTCAATCTGCTGACCTCGCGCTGTGTAGTTAGGTCGATAGTGCGGACGGTATGGTCTTTTGACGCCGTGTAGGCCACTGTCGCATCGGTAGGGTGGAAGATGGCGGCGGTGACGGGGTCGTCGTGGACAGGGATGAGAGCGAGAGGGCCACGCTGAGCAGTGTTGGCGGCACCAGCAAGCTTAGCCCGCTTGGTGCTGTGCGCGGAGGGAAGGGCCTCGGGATCGGCTTGAGGAGCGGTACGTTTTGAAGAGGACCAAAGACCAATCTTGCCGTCAGAGGAGGCTGTAAGGATACGCTTGGTAGCACCGTTGACCTCGAGACTGTTGATATCCTTTTCATGACCCCACAGTTCCATACTGGACTTGAGCGCGCCGGAGAAACCGTCGTCAGATTCACTGTAGTCCCAAACGATGACCTTGCGGTCCAGACCAGCAGAGACGAGCTGTTTGTGCGACATCCACTTGACAGCATTGGCACGCTGGGTGTGGCCGCCTGCTCGTCCGGCAGAGGATACAGCTATAGCATCACCAGAAGGGTTCCACACTCTGACCAATCCATCGTAAGATGCGCTGGCGATCCTTTCAGGAACACTAGAATCACCAGCAAGAATACCAGCAGGAGATGTTGCGGACAACAAGTCCAACCCACCAACCCAATCGTCGTGCTCAAAGCTGGCCTCGTACACTGGGGGAAGCAGACTACGAACGTACTGCAAAGTCAGGGTAGATTCGGAGGAGAGACCGTTTGCGGTGAGGTATTCGTCGATCGTAGTGCGAAGAAAGGTGCCGTTAGCGAGGAAGTCAAGAGGGATGGGGGAGGAGGTGTCGAGCATAGACTCTGAGTTGAGGATGCGAGAGAGGTCATATCGCTTGATGTCTGGTTTTAGAGGTTAGTAGAACAATATATATAGAGATTTAATTGAAGAAGGAATGAATTACCTGCTGGAACGAGAAGTTGCTGCTTGGACTCTGGAAGGACTAGGTCCTGTTCCGTGGTGGTGAAGATGACCTTCACCTGTGCGACGTCGCCCATAATGGAAGATGTTCTGTTTATTTCTTGTTTTGTTTGTTTATAACGTTCAGTTCCAATCAAAGTCACCCTGCGGTGGTGGCACAGCTCGATTATACGTGCTGCGACGACGTCCGGTGATTTTGGATATGTGTGTATATAACCTTACAGTTTTGCTATATAAAAAAAGAGTCCGTGGGAAAATGGTTTAAGAAAAATTTGGAAATTTTTAGTAGCCTTGCGGGATTGGACCCCACAGCGGGGGGTTGATGTGGCTTACAAGCAACGAATTAGCGACTGAGTTGCTCGAGGCTGGAGGATTGTGAGATGAGCAGTGACTATGGGTCTTATCGATAATGAATGCGAATTGCATTAAACCAGGAAACAAGCGTCAGAAATGATGTTCTTGTTACTCGGTATATTTAAGTAAGAGCATTCTCCCAATTGAATTGCTCACTCCATGGGCTTTATAATACATGTACTCAATATACACTTCAATAACCCCTTTTCGCGAACGATATTAGCTTGCCTTTGTCATGTTGTGGTATGGTAACTCAACGTTGAAAAAACGCGTATGTTGACTTTCATGTCACTTCTGCCAGAACATGCTGTGTAGAATGGACTCTCTCCAAGACCCTGTTGTGGCACGCAGATCTTTGGATAACTGGATGGGCCTTCCATAACGGTTCCCCGTGAACAGTGGAGATGAGCCGATGTCCATTGCTGTGTTTATCATGTAGTAATTTCCAATATTTTGTTTGGACGGATATTATATATTACCATTCCTGACTATTGTCTTGTCACAAACTTGGAACTACTCTTAAATCAGACAGCCGCGACGTGGCTTGATCTCAATGTAGCATTGCCGCCTGTAGGAGCAAGCTTCAAGTTGTTTTCTAGTAAAAGATGTTGCTCGTTGGCGATGGAATGTCTTGTATAACAAGGAAGTGGCGTTGAGAGGATCTGTTGCTGGGCAGAAGAGATTGACAATGGTCGAAAATCCGGGCAGTTATTATTCATTACCATAGAGATTGATGATTGTGAACTTCTGGGCATATTCAGTTTGGTGATCTTTTCTCGTAATATTTTTTTTGGTCCCCGACGATGAGACGTGATATGCATAGAGTCCCTCGGCAGTTGTGGGACTGGTCAGCAGGATGCCTAGATCATGGATTATATTGGCCCATTGAGGAAGACAAAAAGTTACTACGCTGGTCCGTCACGGTAAATGCGTGAGGCTCAGGTTTCGGATCGAGTTTGAAATTCGACAGCTCACACGAGAAGATGAAATCTCGGTGCATAAGAGGGAGTAGCTCAATAGACCAGATTGCTAGCACTAAGACTGAAGGGATTCAGAACTTTTGGTACAGTCAAAAAAGTAAGACAGCAAGGGCAAAGGAGGTGGAGCGAATTTCAGGCCGCGAGACAATATGGGTCGGGTCAATCAACCAGTTGTCGATGCAGTTTTTTGGGCGCTTTGAGTGAGTGGGGGAGGTTGGCAGGAAAACCTGGAGCAAGAGTCAAAGAAAGAAAAAAAAAGAACTGGAGATGGAGATGGAGATGTTGGGGACTTCGCCTGTTCGGAGCTGGGTACCGGAGATGGAGAAAGATGGGTTATCGGCCCAGAAAATTGACTAATGATATGAAGTTGTCTTGTTAAAAAGTTATGGGACTGAGACCACTGTCCACTGTTTGACGAGCTCGGTTGTCTTTTTTCTGGAGGTTGTCTGATCACGGGCTGGCATTCCCCCGCATTCCATGTCGTCATCCCGGTCAGTTTGACCAAGTGCTACTGTAACTTGTAACTTTGGGGGGTCCTCAGGGAGTTCTAGTTCTGCATGTAACTTGACTAAGAGGCCACATGAGTTGCGCTTAACAGAAACATGTATTTTTTTTTTCTGGGTGATTTTCATCATATGATGCTTTTGGCTGCCATGTTTAGGCGACTGCCGCAAGTTGTGAGGAGAACCGTTTCATCCAACGCTCAAAGACGGAAGAAGGAAAAGAGTACTGTATCTTTCTTATCCTACCAACTACATAGGCTTACCAATAGCACGGACGTAGCTCAGGACAAGGTTTCGTTATTGACAGGGATCAACAGGAGATTTCTTCTCAACAATAAGATGAGGGAAACCACCTGTCTTCTTCCCACGGTTGATATACGTCTGTAATGACGATTGAGATATGGAGATCAATTAGAAGTGAAACATTTTTGGTCCTGGATTTGTTGTTGGTTTTTGAGATTAGAATCATGTCACTGAAATCTCCTACGGGGGCATCTCCGGTTCAGAATGGATTGAGGAAAGAGAGAATAAAGAAGAGCTCGAGGTGTCAAAGGTCAAGGGATATGTGAATGCATTCTGATGGATCATGATCAAGCAAACCACTGAACGGAACCAGGGGGAGGGGGAAAAAGGAGACCAAGAGATTGAATAAGTGAGTGATTTAAGATTTTCCTGAGTCTTTGGCATGAAAGAAACTTTGTGGCTTGAATTTCACACTTTTCTTCTTTATTTTTCCTCACCCCTTGAATTTTATCATCTTGGGTTGTCATGTCAGAGTTTTTTTTTTATCCCTCATGGCTTTTTCGCCTCCTTCACCTTGAGCCTCATGAGTTTTTGCCAGGTCTAGGCTCGATATTAATAGTAATTACCCAGCATCAAAATCCTTGCCTAAATCGACCTTGGATGCATATACCCAACCACTAGTAAGAGGAACTAATTGAAAAGAAAAGAAACGCCGCATCTGAAATCTCTTGTTGAGGGTTTTCCAAACAGGGGTCCTGACAAACCGGTTCGTGTTGTTGAACAGGCTTGTTTATGTTGAAAGGGAAGAGAAGAGCGAGGAAAAATAAATCTGGAACTTATAGAGCCTAACCCGTCTGTGGTTTGTTGATCGAGGCGGCCCAGCTTTTAGGTAGGTACCTTGGCTTGTTTAGGCGCCGTTGCTGGTTGCTCCCCTTCCAAGACCACGGCCCCACTATAGCTTTTCGCTAGCGCCATCATGTTACACCACCTAAGACCTAGGCCTCGTAGTTTGTATGGGCTGTCCATAGTCCAGTAGGTAGGTACTGTATCGTAGCTTGCATCAACACAACACTTGCTTCACACACACGATGCCTACCTACCCGACCTGGCAGTCCTGTCCTGTTAATCAGGTTGAAGTCTTACTGTCGGGCCTACAAAGCTGAAAGGGTGCCATGAATGTCCCTCGTAGCGACCAGATCCCTTCATAACTCCCACTGTTCAGCTCTTTTCATCCTTTTGATGCCTTCCTTCCATTCTTTCCCTTCCCCTCTCCCTCTCCCTCCCCCATCTTCCCACTTTAACTTAACCCGCATCTCTCTCATCGGGGTCTCTCTCCTCATCTTCCCTCCTTCAACTCCATCATCTTCTCATCATTCTTCACGTTAAATCTCAATCGCTACCTACCTAATCTCTCCTCCCTTGCTCGTCCTCGGCCTTGTACAGTACTTCTATTTGCCACAATTTCTCCACAAGCTTCATTCATCCTTCGTAAACCCAGCATCAACATCATCAGTACACTATTGTACAACGACGCCCTCAACAACCCCCGGTCGTATTGCCTGTAACAAGTGCAGCGAACCCACCAAAAAGACGCTACTAACTTATTGGGACCGGACTGCCTGCGAGAAACCCCCTGCTCACCCATCGCAGATCTCGTCTCTTTGCTTCAAGCAGCGGCGCAGTGACGCAACCTTTTAACACCATCTTCGATCCCTCTTTTACCTTCAAATCTCCCGGCGCCCCCCAGCCACGCTCTCGCTTCCTCCGTAGAAAGGAAAGAAAGTCAGAAAATTCTTCAATTGACTTTCTTGGTCGCCGCTTCAGCTTCATTGTCCTTTTTTTTAGGTCCTTGCAACTCGACACTTGCCAACTGTTTCGTCTTTCTCTTGCTTGGTGCTTTTGCGGCGTATCTACCAGATCCGCTTAGCTTAGGTAGCTTGTCTCGTCTCTGTCGAAGCGCGCCATCAGATCACCCATTTTCCCAGTCTCCTAGTCTCCCCCCTTCAACCACAACACCATCACAACAAACACAAATTCCACTCAGGATCCAATCTTCACAATGGCGTCCGGCGGCGAGCAGCAGGCTCGCGACATTAAGAATCACCTGCTCTTTGAGATTGCTACGGAGGTAGCCCATCGAGGTCAGTCTTTGTCCCCGTCCCCGTCCCCGTCCTCATCTCCCCTCCCTTGGGCCAGGTCAGGAGCTATGGCCACAGCTCACACCATACGCGCGACACTCACATGCTGACATTTGCATCGCCAGTTGGTGGTATTTACTCCGTAATCAAATCCAAGGCTCCCGTAACAACAGCTGAGTATGGCGATCGTTATCATCTCATCGGCCCTCTCAACCATCAATCGGTTTGTATCTGCCACGAACATCACTTGGTTTGCATTCACTGACTCAATGGTGTCTAGGCCGCTGTCGAGGTCGAGGAGATGGAGCCTACCAACCCAGAAATTGCTGCCACCATCCAGTCAATGAAGGATCGAGGCATTGGTATTCTTTACGGTCGCTGGCTCATTGAGGGTGCTCCTAGGGTCATCCTCATTGACACCAAGACTGCCTATGGCCGTATGGATGAGTGGAAGGGAGATTTATGGGATGCCGCTAGCATTCCCTCTCCTCCTAACGACGATGAGACCAATGAGGCCATCGTCTTCGGTTACCTCGTGGCGTGGTTCTTGGGAGAGGTATTTGTCTCGTCAACGGTCTTGTATGCGCCATTGCTAATCCAGACTTTCACAGTTCGTTTGCCACGAAAAGACCAAGGCCGTTATTGCTCACTTCCACGAATGGCTTGCTGGTGTTGCCCTACCGCTTACTAAGAAGCGTCGCATCGATGTCACAACCATCTTCACAACCCATGCCACACTCCTTGGCCGATACCTCTGCGCCGGCTCGGTAGACTTTTACAACAACCTGCAGTGGTTTGATGTTGATGCTGAAGCTGGCAAGCGTGGCATTTACCACCGATACTGCATCGAGCGAGCTGCTGCCCATGCCTGCGACGTCTTCACCACGGTCTCGCACATTACTGCCTTTGAGTCGGAGCACTTGCTGAAGCGAAAACCGGACGGTGTCTTGCCCAACGGTCTCAACGTCACCAAGTTCTCCGCCGTTCACGAGTTCCAGAACCTGCACCAGCAGGCTAAGGAGAAGATCCACGACTTTGTTCGGGGTCACTTCTACGGCCACTATGACTTTGAGCCCGACAACACTCTCTACGTCTTCACTGCCGGCCGATACGAGTACCGCAACAAGGGTGTTGACATGTTCATCGAGTCTCTCGCTCGTCTCAACCACAGACTCAAGACATCCGGCAGCAAGATGACTGTCGTGGCGTTTGTCATCATGCCTGCTCAGACCACTTCCCTGACTGTCGAGGCCCTCAAGGGCCAGGCTGTAATCAAGTCTTTGAGAGATACAACTCATGTCATTGAGCAGAGTATCGGTCGCCGCATCTTTGAGCGATCCCTCAAGTGGCACGACGGTGACGCCATGCCCGATGAGAAGGAGCTCATTTCTGCCCAGGACCGCGTCCTCCTGCGCCGCCGCTTGTTTGCCATGAAGCGGCACGGACTTCCTCCGATCGTTACCCACAACATGGTCAACGATCACGAGGATCCCATCCTGAACCAGATTCGTCGAGTACAACTCTTCAACCACCCCTCGGATCGTGTCAAGATTGTGTTCCACCCCGAGTTCCTCAACTCTGCTAACCCCGTCCTGCCCCTCGACTATGACGACTTTGTTCGAGGCTGTCATCTGGGTGTGTTCGCTTCCTACTACGAGCCCTGGGGTTACACTCCGGCCGAGTGTACCGTCATGGGTGTTCCCAGCATCACCACCAACCTGTCTGGTTTCGGCTGTTACATGGAGGAACTTATCGAGAACTCGAGCGACTATGGCATCTACATCGTCGACCGCCGTACCAAAGGTGTCGACGATTCCGTCAACGAGCTCACATCGCACATGTTTGACTTTTGCGGAAAGAGCCGTCGTCAGCGTATCAACCAGCGAAACCGTACCGAGCGCCTGAGCGATCTCCTCGACTGGAAGCGAATGGGTATGGAGTATGTCAAGGCACGCCAGCTGGCCCTCCGCCGAGCGTACCCCAACTCGTTTGCCGGCGACGAGGATGAGGACTTCATCCCAGGTGTGGAGCAGAAGATCTCACGACCCTTCTCAGTTCCCGGATCACCCCGAGACCGAACTGGCATGATGACTCCTGGTGATTTTGCCAGCCTGCAGGAAGGCCGCGAGGGTCTGAGCACGGAGGATTACGTTGCTTGGAAACTACCGTGAGTAGAAGATTTGAGAAGAGTATGAGTGATTGTAGAGCTAACAGTTGTATGTGTAGTGAGGAAGAGGACCCCGAGGAGTATCCTTTCCCGTTGACTCTCCGAACCAAGCAACCACAAGGCCCTCCCAGCCCCCTGGATAATGTTCCTCTGAACGGAGCTCAGTAGGGAGGAGGCTGAGGATGATGGGTGGTGGGTGGTGGTGTTTACTGTGATGGATGGGAACAAACAAGAGGAGGATTTTTTTCTTTTTTGGGCTGAGCATCTCTAATAGCCTTGTCTTAATGGTAGTTGGGATGTGGTTGTGGATCTAGGAGGGTGGTAGGAGAGAGGGTGAGGGGACGCAGGGTGCTGTGATGGAAGAGACTTGCATGTTCATTATTGGTGTCGAGTGTACAGAGTTGATACTGTCGAAACTACTGCATCTGCATTTCCTGCTTGACTAGTCATTCGGTATGATATGAGCTACTGTTTTCAATACAAAAAGGTGTATAGCTGGACGATGGGATGAACATGAGCTGATGTGATGTTTACTGTTGATGCTAACAGGTTAGTGCTAGGCTGTCTTGTTGGAGTTGAGGCACGGCAAGATGTGTGATGTCAATGTATGAGCCATTTGATATTGAACTGTACTGGATACAGAGTCTTGATGGAGTGCTTGTCTGGTCTAGACGGAAATGCTTGATGCTTGGTTTGTCAGGTTACGGACGTCCGGTCCATCTCTGGTGTGCGAATACAATCAACTCATGGCACATGTCGAGTGAGTGTTGTTTATCTTGTACAACCCTGGAAACATGCCCGACTGAGTGAAAATGATACCAGGCAGTCTCCAGTTGACATGGGGCCTTGCTAGACAAGAACAGAGTTGCACTGAAAAGCTAGTGAGGATCTAAGTTGACGCTCGACTGCAGATCGTAGAGGTCTGGAGGGGGGGGATGTTCGCGTCTTCAACCAGTGAGGATAGCATGAGGCATAGTCTGAGCCGTTGAAGGAGGGAAGGATAATCGTGATAGGCAAAAGACCCTGGATGAGCATGTCTGGGGGGAAGATCAACAGGGAGGGGGGGAACACGGACGAGGGGATCATGCGAGATTTGCAGTCACTTGATCGCTAAACTGGATAGTTCAATTTATTCTCCCTCGTCTTTTGCTTCTCGTTCACAGCCTCTAAGCTGGTGACAATGTCCGAGTCATTTCTAAGAGAGATGCATATCCTTGTCATGCACAATCGTTCTGCAAAACATAAGTTGTCAGTCAGTGTGCATGCATTGGCAATCAATCCCCAATGTGTGTGGGCATCTCGCTCAGACCCTTTTTCTTTCTCTCTCTCTCTCTCTCTCTCTCTCTCTCTCTCTTGCAGATTTTATTGAGCGTCGATCTTCCCCCCCGCGCCGCCATCCTCAGCTCTTCAGCTCGGACATTTTTCTTCTTATTAAGACGTCTAGTTCAACCGGTCTCCCTCGAATAGATTACAAACTTGGGTTGTACTCTCACAGTGTAACTTGACCCATGCTCTAGAAGTCCGTTGAAGTTTATTGTTTCCGATACAAGAGGAAGTGTGTTTCATGATATAGTATCTGCCCATCTAGAGAAGAAGGGTCATTTAGAGTCTGGGAGAACGGGACTGATTGCATGAATTACCCAAGCTTTTTTCGGATACTCTAGCTGAGCACAAAGTTTCCTAATGATGATCTGCGTTGAAGTCAAAGTCGTTTCAAGATGAGATCGAGATTTCTTGTCTCAGCTCAGACTGTTTGAACGGTTTGATAGTGGGAGGGAGTAGTCTAGAGTATCACAGTATTCCACGCCATGTTCAAGAAATGGTCTGAGCCGAAATGAAATATGGTTCTACAAGTTTGAGTACCTCGAGTACAGTACGGTAAACTAATTGTGTACACTAAGCAAGCTGTCTTGACTCTGGGAGAGAACAGGACCCCTGCAAGAGGTGGGAGTGACCGAATCGCACGACAAAGTGATCAAAGCTTTGCCTTTTCCTCCCCTCCTCTCGGCTCTTTTTTCTTCTTCTTTGCTTGCTTCTCCCGTACATACGGGTTATTAACCTGCCAGTCAGTACAAGCGGGGGAGAAAAAGCAAAGATTTGCCGTAGGATTCAAGACTTCTGAGAAGGGGGGGGAGGGGAGGGACATAC
>JABGLY010000467.1:0-25876 GCA_013623525.1 Fusarium dimerum
GGCCATCCCCCGCCGGCCGGTGCCCCCTCCAAGCCCGTGTTCGGCCTACCACTTAGTCGACTTTATGAGCGCGATGGTCTGGCAGTGCCAATGGTTGTGTATCAGTGCATCCAAGCCGTGGATCTGTACGGTCTTGGGGTCGAGGGTATTTATCGGCAGTCTGGTTCCATGGCCCACATTCAAAAGTTGAAGAATATGTTTGACACAGGTATGTCTTTTGCCTCCCATGGGCTGTGCGTCCTCAATGGCTAACTGTATGTGGCAGAATCTACAAGCCCAGCATTGGACTTCAGAAATCCCGAAAACTTCTACCACGACGTCAACAGTGTTACGGGCCTGTTGAAGTTGTTCTTCCGTGAACTACCGGATCCCCTTCTCACCCACGAGCACCACGACAGCTTCATCGCTGCCGCAAGTAAGTTTCCTCCACCCAAGTCCTTACTCCCCAAGTGTTTATATATATATATATAAAACTAACATAATCCCCCTTCAGAACACGACGAAGACGTCGTCCGCCGTGACTCCCTCCACGCCATCATCAACAGCCTTCCTGACCCCAACTACGCCACCCTCCGCGCCCTCACCCTCCACCTCTACCGCGTAATGGACCAATCTCACAACAACCGTATGAACTCTCATAACCTCGCCGTCATCTTCGGTCCCACCCTCATGGGCACGGATCCCAGCACCGCCATCGCAGATGCAGGTTGGCAGATCAAGGTTATCGACACAATCTTGCAAAACACCTACCAGATCTTTGACGAGGATTAATTTGGACCTTTTCTTCTTCTTTCTTTTTCCTGTCTCATTTATCTTCTCATGGATGGAAGGGCCGGGGTGTGGAGGGGAAAAGGAGTGTAAATTGTTCTAAGGAATATCTATGGGGATGAGGCTTTCGTGTCCTTCTCATACTTATTTTTGTGTTCTTTTTTTTTTCTTTCCCTTTTCTATCTTGCATGGCGTCTCGTACACTATCTAATGTCCCATATTTTCTGCTCCCCATCATCCTCTGCTTGTCCCTATTCATGAAGCGTTTAGCTCAAGGATAGAATGTCTCGTTGGCAAGAGTGTCACATCTCTCTGTCTTGATAGATAACAGAAAACAGATGACCTCAGTTTGTTTCGATACCGGACGCCCATGACCAGACTCTCTCACACGTAACGTAGAAACTTCACTCATATGTATACATCACTAACAACACAAGACAGAAGTAGTAAAAAAAAAGTGATTTCAAAATTTCTATACACCCACTTTCTCCCCATAAACCATCCCCCCTTATCTATGTGGGTAAAAACGTGTGGTCATAACACGCAAACCCCTCTTTAATAAAGCCCATTCATTTCAGACAAGAAAAAAAAAGAAAACAAAATGTTGAACCGCGAGACCGGAAAGGTATTCATGTAATGATAGGAAGGAAGAAAGTAAGCAGAAGTGATCCAATGCGCCCCCTCAAATCCCTTTTTAGAAACCCCCCTCACTTTCTCGTTTATACATATGAACTGCTCTCCGCTTGGTACAGAGTGAGAGGGGGGAGGGGGGAGTTCTGCATACTCATGGTCGGAGCGTCTTGTTGCGCTGGAGGGAGAGCCATGTAGAGAAGCACCAGATATGTGTATGGACAAAGAGCAAAGGGTATTCTCGTAGTGCGATATGTAAATGATCTGTTTCGAGTATTGTGTTCAAAACTCCTGATCGTAAGGATGTTGTCAAGTTCATGCAGCATTGACAAGATATGGGCATGTTAAAATAGTGCCCTAGTCGAACTGCACTTGAAGTGTTTCTGTATCGACAAGTACATGATAGCTTACTGAATCTTGATGGCCTCGAAAAGACCTAGACTCAGACTGGTGTCGTTCTCGCCAACATTTGGAGTCGGCTCACTGAGGACCTCCCATCGGCGGAGAGTAAATGGACTGAGGCGCTCAGGAACCGCAGGTCCAATACCGTACATGGCTCCCATGCCACGAGCAGCAGCACCCTGAGGCGTGGCGGCCTTTTCTCGATGGGATAGCATCAGGTTGTCCGTCGGCGCGGGATGGGGGGTACTGAGCAGGTAGTAAAGTCTTGGATCCGAAGACGTGTTGGGGCTGGGCATCGTGCCGGGAGTGAGGAGGATAGCTTTGGCGCAGTTCACGCGTAGGTCCTCAGGCAGAGCATCAACCAGCAGGAGTGCCATATCGAATACCTGCTGTGGCAAGGACCCCGCGGTTTCGGGAGCTAACGTCTCCAACTCGAGAAGGAGTCCGCAAAGTACGAGAATGATGCGGGCGCGTGTATCGTGCACTGGTGGAACCGGTGGTCGACTTGCCGAAGCACTTGCGAGGGGAGCTGAGGGCGATTCCGTGGATGAGCTGTGAAGCGTTATAAACCGTAGCATGGCTGGAAGCCAGCGTTGCAGAACAGCTGCATGGGTTTCAGGACGCTCGTGTGCTCCGGCAGCAACCACCTCCCACAGATCTGTCAGCTTGTCAACCATGGATGTTGTGAGCTGTGCCATCTTGGGTGGTGCTTGGCCTGAAATGATGGCCTCAATCACATCAAGTAGATTCTCGGCCATATGGACAGGCTGTCTGGACGCAGTCTCCGAAGCGTTGGTGGTCTTCAGTGACGGGATGAGCTCGAGGAACCCAGCCTGTGCCTGGGCCTTGAGGTGCTGAGTGATGTCGTCACTCAGTGAAGGGAGCAAGCTTGTCCACATGATGTTTCCAGTCTCGATTGCCTGGTCCATAGCCTTGGCGAAACGATCAAAGCTGAACGAGCCTTGCTCTCCGCCCCCTGACTGAGTTGACTGCGATATCGAAAGATCCAGATTCAGTTTAAGTTGACAGAATGGTAAAGTGAGCTCGTTGGCAAGCTGAAGGATCTGATCAAACGTGATTCGGGTATTGCCGTCGTTGCCAGGGAGCAAAAGCTTGGTTGTGATCTTCTGTACAAAATCGGTCGCCTCTCCAGGTAGTGTCTTGATGTTTAGAGCATTCGATACAGCAGTGGAATCGACAAGAACTAGAGTCCGCAATGTCTCGAGAAGGCTTTCCTGGAATGCGACGTTACTGAAAGGCAGCGGCATTGCGCCTGCTTGGTCCTTGAGACTGGAATACTCGAGGATAGCGTTGCGAATCAAGCCGAGAAGACCTTTGGACTGTTCCAGTTTCATACGTTTCTGCTCGGTTCGGAATCGATATACCTCCTCGGGTGTAAGGCCTGTGGGACCAGACAGCGGCGTTATGAGCAATCGAAGTAGCTCTTGTAGATACGTTGAAGGGCCGTGCTGGGTCATTGTTGACTCTGTCGTGGCTGTTTGCGTAGCAGGAGATGGAGGACTGGCGGTGCTTAGAATGATAGGCATCGCCAAGCAACTCGTGCTGATGAGAAGTGGGAAGAGGCTGGACAAGGACTGTCGGGTTGGCATGGTGCGAACATGACTGGTCCAATCTGTCATTAGCTTGTCGAAATGCTGGGTATCAAAGACCCGAATCCTTCCCAGTAACGTCGCAAAGATACGACGAGCATCATCCTGCTTGGCCCAGCCACGCTCGAGACGTGGAATAATCGTTCGGAATAGTCGATTCATAGTTGTAGGGTCCAGTCGCGTACCACTGGCAAGGAGCTTCTCGACCTCCTCCGCTAACTCGCTCTCCGCGGTCTGTGGAGGAACCGCCACGATATCCGACATGGGCGAGCAGGCATCTGTAGCATTATTACGATCACTCTGAAGTAGCTCCTGGCTAAGCTGAGTAGCGAGGGCTTCGTAGCCGGTCATGCGCTGTGCAAGACTCGACAGTGCTGCAAGCAGGGGTCTTGGGACTGTACCCTGCTCCTCGTTGATGGACTTGAGTCGCTCGATAAGTGTGTTGAAAAGTTCATCGGCACTTCCCACAGCCATGAAAATCTGCAAGTTAGAGTTTATAGTATCGACGCAAGAAGCCAGAACATCACTGTTCGCCGCCCGAGAGCAAACCTTCAGAATATCTGAAAGCATCGCAAAGTCTTCGACAGTCTCCATGATAGTACGGACTGATCCAAACATGGCAGGCGGCAGAGACGACTGGTCCTTGATGGAGAGTTGGTTGACAAAAACATCTTGTAAGTGAGCACCGATGCTGGTCCTCAGAGCATTGCTGCTGCTTTCTATCCTCCGCAAGAGTTTGTTCAGTGAAATGGACTTTCTCTCGGACAGTGGATCGCCGGGGGGTAGGGGTAGTCCCAAGGCATGTCGGACACATCGGATAGCATTGGTGATATCCTGCTGCTCATCATCCGTTGAGTAGTTCCCAGCTCTTCGCAGCATATTGCCTCTCTCGGCTCTCTTCTTATCTGAGAGAGCATGGATAGGCAACTCGATAAGCAACCTTGAAGCGCAAGAGCCCTCGACGGGATCAATTTCGGTTTCGTCGTGGTAACCACCGCGAGCGATAAGCCACTGTAGATATTGAGGAACGGAAAAGTGCCCGGTGCGAACAAGTTCCGTCACGAGCCGGTATACAAGTTGCTTACGGGTTACATCATGCGCAGCAATGCTGTCGAGAATCTCGAGGATGGCAGTCGTAGGATTCACTCGGAACGTGCTCCATTCCCGGATGAAGCCGGCAGCAACGTAGACCTTTGCTAGGCCGGGACGATAAAATGAGGTTGCCCATTCCACCAGAGTTTTCATGATGAGAGGCTTATTGTCGCTTGTGGCCCAGCATTTAGTACAAAGAGTCCGGTCTATGCGGTCCCGTAATGTGGTGTCCAACAGTTTAACTAGTCGATTCCGGCCAGCAGGAGGAGAAGCGGCGCTGGACATGGTAAGTTGTGAGTTCCGGGAGTGGATGGCCTGGATAGCTTTATGAATGACTTCCTGGTCAGAGGGTAAGAATGCTTCAAGGGTGGTAGAGTATTTAGACCAGGCATTGGGGTAGATGAAGCTCTCCGGGTTGCTCTGTATTAGAGAGACAAGTAAAGATGAGAGTCTGCTTGAGAGTTGTACGAGAAGGTCTTGGTCGGGGTCGTTGTGTATCTTGTAAATAAGTCAATATCCGGGCTTCGGCGACCAGCATCTACTTCAACTTACTACATGAAGATGGGCCAAAAGGGCAAAGACGAGTCGGCGGCCGTATTTTCGTGATCGTAACATGTCTTTCCAGTATATCTGAGCTATCAATATCCACATGGGTATTCTTGACTGAGGGCTGTTCTCGACACCGGAGACGACCCAGTCTAAGTAATGATCTCGGTCTAGTAATTGCTCCGAGTAGAGGTTCGTTGCCAGACGAATACTGTGAACAAGGTCAGCTGCATATCATAATCATCAGTAAAGTTGTCTACTTACGCATATGTAAGTCTGCTCTTCCAATCGTTTGCGCCAAAGGCAGAAACGGCAGCTTCAACAAACTGTTCGACGAAGATGGTCCAGTCTCGTGCCCATTTTAGCTCGCCACCCATAACGAAAGCACCATTGACGCCTTTCCTCTTGAACGCCCGAATCTCATTTGCGCCAACACATTTAGCCAACCAAACAGCTCGCTCCGTCGGTACGTTTTTATTCAAGCACTGATCTAATAACGTCCTACCACGGATGCCGTGAGGAATGGTTCTGCTAAGGCGACGTAGTGAGATTGCAGGGTTCGCCAAGTCCTTGAGCCAGACTTCTCTCTTCGTATCCGTAAGAGTAACTCTCGGAGGAGGCTTGAATGTTGAAGGTGCATGAATCTGACCACGGTGCCTGCGTTGCGTCAATACACCCATGAAGATGGTCGACAGAGCGTTGAGGCCACTCTTCTGTTTTAATGCGGGGAAGATAGCCATCTTGGCCGAGGACGTTTCGGCGACATTGAGATTGGATTTGTCACAAGTGCCCTTCGTGATGGCTTCGCTACTCCATTCATCCTCGTGGTGATTTCCGTTCCACGGAAAAAAGTCGGCGTAGCCAGAATTTAGTCCTTTGCTGAATGGATCTACCGGAGTTCGCCCAGGAACATCTGGGCGGGTCGTTGTTAGGTATCGAGGCGCGAGAGGCGGAACTTCTACAGTGTACGGTTTCGGGCGTGCATCTTTCTTTACGGGAGCAGGGGCCGTCGTCGTCGTTCGTGGAGCCGATCTTGGCTGCGTTGGTGTAGGGCGGCGGATAGGCATCGGCATCGTTTGGGAGGTAGATGGGGTAGACATGGCTGGGCTTTGGCCGTTGCCATCGAGAGAGCTAGGGTGAGGGTAGGCGCGTGATGGTGTAAGGCTTTGAGGAGATTGCATAGCGGACAGCGATCCGGACGAGGCATCGTGAGATAGCTCGAGCTTGAGGCGCGAGCCGCCGCGTCTCGGGGTAGAGGTATAGCGACTAGGCGTCGCATCGTTATTATCGGTACTTAGGTCGACGTAAGACGAATCTTTGCGAACGGGTGAGGCGGGGATGAACTGCTGAGACAGTGAACGTTGCGGTGGAGGGCGTTGAGATGGCAGCGCTGATGAGCTCACGGAGCGCTGAGGCGGCCGCGGCTGGACACCCATGGGGGTCCGCGAGGTCATTGCTGGAAAGGGGGCGGAAGCGCCATCCCGAATGATGTTGGAAGAGTATGCGATGAGTTTGTGGTGGTGATGTTAAGAGCAACGCAGCTAGTTCGTGCCAACCCGCAAATATCGTCCTGCGCCACGGAATAGATGTAGTCCTGTCGAGAATGACGCGAGGAAAGCAATGAGGAAAGCAGTGTGTTTCGTTGTTGCGTTTTATTCGTCGTGGTTGATGTTGACGGGTTGTTGGTTCATTCGGAAGGCAAGCTGCAGAGCCCCGATGGCAAGTCAGACTATTCTGGAGCCAGATTTCGATGAGTAGAAAAATTCACGACCATTAGTCCATCCGTTCAGATACCCCGATCCCCTTAGTGAATCGCCGAAGAGTAATCGCCCGTGGTGTTCTGTCGCCGGGTGATAGTGATTCGAAAGCGAGAGATGGAGGTTCGGAAAAGAGTAGTAGTTGAATGAGGTCAAGGAGGAGACGAGGATTACGGGAAGCGATACTTAGTGCGCAGTATGCAGCACAGCGTGAGATAAGGTACCGTGGAGGCGCGGCGTCCCGACAGCGGCTGAGATGGATTTGGATACTAGTAGTGGATGGGTAGGCCGAGCCGAACGGGGCGAGGTACACATGGGCAAGACAGGCAAGCGACAGAGAGTGTGTGTGTGTGTGTGTGTGTGTGTGTATCCGTCCGTGAGTTGAGAGGCAAGGTAAGGCGACAGGTAAGGTTCTGCTAGGAGGGAGGGATGTGACCACTACTAGGATAGGATAGGATAGGTATGGGGGTGAAAGAATGGGGGATAGAGCAGGTGTGCGAGTGTGTGCGTGCTTGATGAGGTAGGTAGACTGTACAGTCGGAAGACAGGCTTAGTGAACCGAGAGGGCAGTATTTAGGGATGAGACGGAGGTTTGTCAAGTACAGGCTACTACTACCACGTCTTCACCCTTGACCTTGGCGCTGGACCCAACTGAACCTGTCCTTTTTGGGGAATTCAGCGCTGAGTGATGGGCAGGCGGCATAGGCGGAACCATCCCCTTGAGTGGTTGAAATACGTTACACCAGAAGAAACCCTTGAGGTGTGTGCGTATGTGTGTTTATGTGTGTTTGTGTGTTATGGTGTGGGAACCTGTATCCGTGGGGACGCCAGCCGGGAGGGGGGATGGAGAGTTCAGCCAGGGTGCCCGGGATCGGATTGGAGAGATTTCTAGTTCCAGGGGATTTGGGAATGGATTGATTGGAGGACGTGGTCGATGTTGGAAGGGGGGGAGTTTCAATGTGGCAATGACATTTCCGTATCTTTAGGAGGTGGTGAGAGTTGCAGTAAGCTGCTGGGTGTTGTAACTGCATACCTTAGTACTAGGTAGATATCTTGGACACTCGTGACGGTTGGGTTATCGCAAAGTTGTGTAAGCAATTTTGATTGATTTCCTGTTATTGAATCTCCAAAATCCCAACTGAAGTAGACGCACCGTCAACATCAATCTGAAATTGTTAAGATGCCATCATTTAACCCATAATCGCAACCACGGTCACACAGAAAGAAACAATGCGCCTCAGGTACGTTAGCCAGCCACTAAATTCATTGTACAGTACATCCCATCCCATCCCATCTAAGAAGCCACGATATGCCCAGGCCAGTCGTCGACCCCGCCTCGTACAAGCTAAAGGCGAGACACTGCGATGCTCTGTTCTGTGCTGTAAATGGCGTTGGAGTTATGGAATGAATGATCGGCTCTTATTTTACGTTATTGTGGCGGGCTTCCAAGGGCGAACGAAGATGCTTCATTTCGAGATTCTGGGCATCACGGCATGAAGAGCATTCAGACAAACAACTTACAACTTCGTATAAAACCTGGTTTGCTTTCGTGTTCTTTTTTAAGTCTTACCTGTACATCTCGCATCAAGTAAGGGGAAGTTGTCCTGCACTGCATCACCTACGCATTAGGTACGACGGCACAGTCAACGGAGGGAGGACACGGCACGGAACGGTTGACGAGCATCAACTTTCGGTAGCAAAAGAGAACGAGGCCAACCAGGTGAGTTGGTTACTGCATGCTAGTAGTAATGGAAACGTGGTTGATAAATTAAACATTATCTATATCCGACTGGACTGTAATTGTCACCACAACTTTTGTTGGTGGCTGAGATATGTTTGCTAATAGTTGATGTAATCGACGACAGAGGCTTGAAGTTCAAGTCCAAGACAAGACCAGACGCTATCAGCATTAATTACTGCATCTAGTAATTAGTTGGTAATCAAGACGATCAATCAGTGTTTCTTGTTCTTTTCGTTTCCCAATCGTCTGTCCCCTGGTATCTTCTTTGTTCAACATTTACTCAACACTTACACTAACACCGCTGAATCCCATGTCGCAGCGGCCGGGGGAAATCACACGATAGCTTTTAATCTAGAACAACAGACACAAAGCATCGTGACCTCAAAATCCTTCCCTGAACATCTTAGCCCAGGCCAGCAGTTCTTGGGGATATCCTCTTTGGGGACAAATTTCCCTCCATTTTTGCGCGCGCTACTCCCTGCCCCCTTGTCTGATGACACTGTCCGTGGATGTTAGCCCACCAGATGGTGGGGGGTTTAAGTTGTGAAGCGATTCATCATTTGCGGGAGTCATGGGGGGGCCCTCCCGGACATTCTTGGCCGCTAGACCCAGATTGCTCAGAAAGTGTCCCGAGGGCAGTCATTTGGTGTTGCGGTGTGTCTGTGCTGCCTTGGCCAGTGTCTTGATTAGTTTATAGCGACCAGTTCAGCGTTTCCGTGGAACAAGACCCAAGTCTGTCCGTGTCCAAGGGGATGAAGTTGGGCAAAAAGACATGTCAAAAAACATGATCTTGATGAATCTTGACAAATACCATGTCATGTCATGCCATACGTAGCATATCATCCTTATTCCTACAGAGCATAGAATACTTACCTCTCGTTTCAGGGTCAGCCGCAGAACTTGCTCGGCGAGCAAATACATTCGGCACTTCAACTCCAACAACGTCTCCTTCTTGTACAGGAACCATAAGTTATCCTCGGGTTCCGGGAAATCCACTGATTTTATTTATTTATTTATTTATTTTCCCATTCCGAACAAGCCTGATGTTCCCATTCTTTATCACTTAGAAATAATGTCGATTTCTTGATGAGTTTTTCTGGTAAATCATCTCCGCTTCCCCCCAAAGTCAACATTACCCCCCCCTTGCAAGTTCAGCCAAAAAGGACCCTTTGAACCCTTGGATCTCGGTTTAGACGGATGGGAAAACTCAATCCCGGAAAATGGTTCCGTGATGGTGGGATTATTTTTTGCTCAGCTCCTGGTCTTGCTTGGTCTGTCAGGTTAAGTTAATCAACATGCGACACGCCCCATTATGTAGGTATCTCCAGAGTTGGTGATTCTTGCTTGCGACCATCATTTGAAACAAAACGCCATCTGCTGCTTGCATCCATACCTCATAATCAACAAGAGAATAGAAGCAGAAGCAGAAGCAGAAGCAGGTTGCATGTCACTGCCCATCTTGGGCCCCCCTTGGAGCTGATATCGTTTTGACGAGTCGGATCGTACAGCCCATTTTCCTGCATAACTTGTACATTAGTGAACCACCTTATCAACTCGACAAATCCCTTCTCAAGTCCGTCCCCCCTCTGGCCGGCCTTCTAAGACCAGCCTCATCCCCATTTCATCATACTTGTACATAAAAGTGAATGCCTCCGTTCCTCACACAGACAAGTTTGTGGTTCACTGGATTATATCAGAGAGTCGGGTCTGGAACCACTGTTCCGTTTAATGGTTATGGTAACCATGAGTTCTTTCTTCTTGATACAACATATCGGACCTCATTCCACTTCCGGTCCGGTTGAAGCAGCTGATACAAAACCACGCCACTCGACAGTTGCCAAGAGGCAGGCGGCCCAACCTTTCGTCTCGTCCCCGCAAACCCCCAAGATGCTTAAATGTCTCGTCACGAGGTTATTATTATAGGGTGGGTGCAGTTATTCACGGGCCGTCCCAAACACATAGACCGCGACTGTCTACAGAATATAGGCACAAAATTGGCAACACTACAATCAAAGGTCATCGATATGACATTGACGTGAGATGAATGGCATCCTATGCAAAGTGCTTTAGCACTTTATCAAAATCTAGTCTCGAGCAACGGCTATAGCAGCTTGACTTGCAGAAGGATAAAACTAAGTGACAGAGATCACTCTCCAGTCAATCAACTCCAGACAGAATACCAGGCAGAATAAAAATAATGATGTCCTCCCAATCACGTAAACTAAACGATCAGATACTAACGCAGCATGCCTACACATCACGCCATCACAGCTCCCCCGCTCCGTTAACTGACCACTCGCTCCAACCGCGCTCCTCACCCTGGAGCTTGATACTCTCCCAGTCTTCTCTAGTGACACTCTTCCACTCTTCGATTGGGATCCAGCCAATGTAAGCCCTGTCGCCGAAACCTCCGATAAAGTATACCTTGGTGACCACAAGGCGCGCCCACGAGCTCTCGTGGATAACGTTACCGGGAAGCCAGTACTTTGCATCGGGGTGCTTGCTAGTGAAGCAGGCTGCAAGCTTCACGGCAGAAACTGGGTTCGTCTCGATGGGCTCAAGGTACCCGAAGAGGGAGAAGCGGGGAAGGTTGGCCGCGGAGTAAGGGACCGTGTCGGGAGTGGATGCGGCCCTTGATGCGGCCGTGTTATATTCGGAGCTTGCAAGGAACGGGACATATGCCGACAGTCGGGATAAGAACGAGATGCGCTTCGCAGGAGGGTAGGGAGGCACCCAGTTCATGGACAGAGTGATGTTGGAGCCGGCTCGGACATTCTTAAAAGTAGTCGCGATCTTGATCTCGAGAATAGTAGGGTTGCCCTCATCCTCGCAGTCGGCAACATAGTCGACTAGGCCAACAGGAACGCCGTCGAGGCCGGCAGGACGGTGCTCATCAACGGCAGCACCGCCGTTGGAAGTATTGGGGAAGACGGTTGAAAGGGTGGCGAGCTTGGTCAGGCCAAGAACTCGGCGTGCGATAACGGCCGACTCGTAGCTGGTAGGAATCCTGTGACCGCCGTTGACATCAACGTTCTCGTCGTTGTTGAACAAGGACGGAGCGGGGCTAAATGCGCTTGCGGTGGCTGCTAAGCCGGCGACAGCGTATGCGGCCTTCATGTCGTAATCTCTGGGTGCGCACGACCGACGAAAGAATTCGTTGAAAGCTTTGTGCTCAAGTAGAGAAAATGAGAAGAAAGAAACGTATGTTTAAATAGGAATAGAAGAGTGACAAGAATGAGGAAGAGGGGAAACCTCTGGACGATAAGAATGCGGAAGAGAAGACGTGATGGACGGAAGCGGCCGCGCTAGCAAGGTAAGCCTGATCCCATGATGAGGTTATGAACGGCCGAAGACTGATTGATAAGATTAGATCTGTGGGTCCACCGTTCGTTGGTGACAGGACGCAGTGGAGAGTGTGCTGAGGAACTTTTGCGATTTGGGATGCCAAGAGAAAACTTTGGTTGTGACAGAAGAGAAATTCCGGGTGTTGTAATGAATTGATGTAACAGAAAGACAAAATTCACGCCATATTGAAGAACATGGTATATTAGCCGGCTATCCATCATGTGAAGCACGTGAAGCTAGCCGATGTCGTGTGTGTTGAAGTGCACAAAGACAGCAAGATTTCCAGCGAATCACACAACAAGAATATCTTGGTCATTCAATTAAAAAAATCAAACCTCTGTCAGAAAGATATCAACAGCTAAACAAATAAGTGCAAACTTGGAATGCAGGTGGACGCCCATCTCATCAACAACGGCAAACCCGATGTTTTGTTTCAGGTGGGTCATCTTCGGTTAAACACACCTAAAACTCTCCCGCGGCCCTTCTGAGACGAGCGATAGTTGCTGCTGCAACCATGTTCTGTTGATACACCTCTCTGGCTTGTCCAATGACGTGATGGCTACCTACTACCTACCAATGCACTGGACCTCAGCTTGGTCAATTGACTGGGAAAGCACATACCAAATTCCTCTTGCTTGGAATTAATTATCATTGCTTTTACACAAGTCCGACATCCTCTTCTCTTCTTCATCGTTCACTTCTTAACTTAACAAACAAGCACCATATCTATTCTGCGTGTTTTTTGTTTTCCCCATTTTCTTAACCCTTTCCACTCCACCGTTTTATCTAGGCTAGACTTTTGGCTGGCCATCCTTCCCCCGCCGTTTGGCTGCCCAAACAGAAGCTCACATATTTACCCCTCGATCGAGAGCGCGTCTCCCAATATTTTTCTTCCTCGCCAAGGCGAACCTTTCGACTCGTTCTCTCTCCCAAATCATAAATCACAAAGTCGCATAGAAGGACAGGAGAAAGGAGAAAAGATTTACCAATAATGGCGAGCTTCATGTCCAACTTCTTCCCTGGTGGGAAGGAAAAGCTCCCTGCCGGCGGTGAAGCTCTCCCTCGTCCTGGAACACCTAAATCCGATAACTTCATCAACCCCGTTAGCACTCCTCAGGGCAGCCCCAGCAAGAAGACTGTTCCACCTGGTGCCCATGATCTTCCCGATGCCTTCGACCAAGCCATGAACCTCAACCCCAGCGCCGAATCGCCTCTGAAACTTGGTCGCCCCCAGAGCGTCATCACCCCGCTATCGCCAGGCAAGAGCAACGCTCAAGCGTCTCAGGCGAGCGAAGATACTGCTGGCGTCGATGAAAGTGTCATCCACAAGGCAAAATCATCCGGAAGTCCTGTCAAGAAGAGTGGACAGGAGAATACACCCCCTGCATCTCGTCTGGCGGGCACCGATTCGCCCTACCAGCACAACCAGGCTGCCATCTCTCGCCAGCAACTCTACGAGCCCCGAGACCGGCCCACGACACCTCGCTCAAGGTTTAACACACAAAGAGGTCTTACTGCCGAAGAACGAGAGATTCTCCAAAAACCCAGTGTTCGCCGTATGGTGAATGTTACCCAGCTCTGTTGGTCGCCATCTGTTGTTTTGGTTTGTTTACGGCATACTAATTTCTCCTAGACTTCCTGGATTACTACTTCGATCTTCTCACCTACGTCGGTGCCAGACAGAACAGACTCAATGCTTTCAAGAAGGAGATTCCTCCTCCCCCCGAGACCGACGAGCAGACCCATCGACAACTGTGGACAAAGTATACCGGCCGCGAGCGCGCAAACCTTCGAAAGCGAAGGGTGCGCCTTCGACATGGAGATTTCCAGATTTTGACTCAGGTCGGTCAGGGAGGCTACGGTCAGGTGTTTTTGGCTCAGAAGAAGGACACAAGAGAGGTATGCGCCCTCAAGGTCATGAGCAAGAAGTTGCTCTTCAAGCTGGACGAAGTTCGCCACGTCCTTACAGAGCGGGACATCCTCACTACTGCCCAGAGTGAGTGGCTTGTGAGGCTACTCTACTCTTTCCAGGACGACAAAAGTATCTACCTTGCCATGGAGTACGTGCCTGGCGGCGATTTCCGCACCCTTCTTAACAACACTGGTGTCCTGTCCAACCGCCATGCACGCTTCTATATCGCAGAGATGTTTTGTGCGGTCAACGCCCTGCATGAGCTTGGCTACATTCACCGAGATCTTAAGCCGGAGAATTTTCTTGTTGACTCGACCGGCCATGTGAAACTCACAGATTTTGGCCTAGCCGCCGGTGTCCTGGCTCCCTCCCGTATCGAGTCTATGCGTGTCAAGCTGGAGAAGGCCTCTGAAACTGCTGTTCCTTTCGGTAAGCCTATGGATCAGCGAACTGTGGCTGAGCGTCGGGAAAGCTATCGAACCATGCGTGAGAACGACGTCAACTACGCCAAGTCGATTGTGGGGTCTCCCGATTACATGGCCCCTGAGGTCCTTAGAGGGGAGGAATATGACTACACTGTCGACTACTGGAGTCTTGGATGCATGCTATTTGAGGCACTGACAGGCTTCCCTCCTTTTGCGGGTGCTACTCCTGATGAGACATGGCGTAACCTGAAGCATTGGAAGGAAGTACTCAAGAGGCCCGTCTGGGAGGATCCCAACTACTTCTTGAGTAACCGTACCTGGAGCTTTATCTGCACGTAAGTACGACGTGAACTTTTATTCGCAGATCTGGACATTGACCATGACTAGGTGCATCAACTCCCGCACGAGGCGGTTCTCCAACATTCGGGATATCAACAACCATCACTACTTTGCTGAAGTTGACTGGGAGACGCTTCGTCAGACCAGAGCACCCTTTGTGCCCGAGCTGGACTCGGAGACTGACGCAGGTTACTTTGACGACTTTAGCAATGAGGCCGACATGGCCAAGTACAAGGAAGTCCACGACAAACAGCAGGCCCTCGAAACCATGGCTGATCGTGAGGACCCAATGAGCAAGAGTCTCTTTGTCGGCTTCACCTTCAGACATCGCAAGCCAGCAACGGAAGATGGCGGTAGCCCCCGGAAGCGAATCCCCACAGAGGACACTTTTGGGACAATGTTCTAGAGCGAGCCACAAAGGACCAAGAGATTGGACTGGCGTGGATTCGCAAACAGGGGCAGGGCCCTCTTTTGAAACTTCTTCTTTTCCACCAGTTAATGTTGATGTCTTCCTTTTTCTTATTCTGCTTTTGTTGAGGCCCTATATGCACAATGTGGGATACCATCATGGCAACGGCCGACTACGTATTGTGCCCTCACTATTAAGCCACTGTTGTACGTCATTGTTGTATTACCACGTTATGAACGATTGTATTCTCCGTTGAACCTCCTCTTCACCTGATTCCTTTCTTTTTTTTTATGTCTTCTCTTCTTTTCTCGGTAGGCAGGCGGGAGTTATATTGGACTCGAGTCCAAACAGAAAAACGGGCTGAGGGTATGATGAAGCATGAGGATTCCGAATTCACGGAAGGGTAGTATCTTTTGTGTTTTTATTTCTTCGTCTTTTTTTTTCTTGTGTGTTCGGAACAATCATGTCAAAGGGCGGGAGGTGGATAATGAAAGGGGAGAGGGAAACGGTCTGTAGTTTAGCATGATCATGAATCAACAATTACAAATCAAGGTTTCTGTCCAAAAGGGTCATGAAACAATAGGTCATCATCAGTGAGTGTAGTATTAAACAAGTCGTATCAATGCAATCACAATTCTGTCAATAAAGAGCATGAATCAACTTGTCTCCCTCCTCCAGGCCCATTCTAGAACAGGCTTTGGCATCCTATCCTCATCTCTCTCTCTCCCCCTCTCCATCACGCCTTGCCAAGCGTATCTTTCCCTCCTAAAAACGTGTCTATAAAAAGTCCTCAATCTCACACTTCGTCAAGAGAGTAGAATGAGTGTCCAATCCCAGGGTATGACAAAATAAACCTATAACCAGATAATTCGAAAAGAAAACCATCCTCTCATACCAATCATCACTTGCGTCTTTCATCATGGTGATATATCAGCCCCAAAGGTCGGCAGTAAAGAACAGTCCCAGTAACGGGGCCAGATATAAAAGCACGGTCTAAAGGCCCAAACCAAACACCAACCCAAGACGTCCCAACGAAAAATCCAAAAGAGGAGCGAAAACACTGCCACCCCCCTAAACGCCCGCCATAAAAACAAGTGTATTTGCTCATGCATATCATGTGATGAACGTTGCTCATATGTCGACAGATCAGATCAGAAACCTGGTGCAGAACCAGAGAAAAAAGAGAGAACAAAGATGCAGCAACCGATGTCGAGAAAATGACGACAATGGCTACCGGTTACAGACTCATTGTCAGCCATTCCCACTCTTGGGGCCCGGCTGACCCTCCTATTAAAGAGCTGGATTGTCCCCCCGACATGCTGATCAGGCCAGTGCCTGAGCCCAGGGCGGAGCGCTGAGGCATAGTGAAACTGGCTGATGACATACCACCTGGTAGGCCCGACGAAAGTCCAGTGGAGGAACCCATTGGCCGACCGGCATCGATCGATCCTGTCGACTCAGGACTGTCGATGTCCATACTGATGGAGACTTCACCCGCGTTACTCTTGCTGTGTCGGCGCTGCCTCTTTGAAGATGCGGTGAGAGGTCGCGACATTGCGGAAGCGCCTGGTCCTGGGCTTGCCTTGGGTGGAGCAGCGGCGATGGGGACAACACCCTTACCTCCCGAAATACCACTCGTGGAACTTGCATGTCCAATATGGCTGTTGGGTGTGCTTCCCGCCGTGTTTGCGCCTGACGTAGGAACGCTAGCCGGGCTCTCGCCGTCCTTACTGCTTGGAGGTCGATTAGATGCAGGTGGCGTAGTAGCCATTGACGAGTGGTTGTTGCTGTGGCCGCCGTTGTTGTTTTTAGCACTGTTGACTGCAGTCGTCGACATGGACAGCATTGAGTTTTTCCGCGACGTTATCGCACTCGCGCTCTTCTTGGATCTCGTACTCGTTCCCCCGACCGGCAGGTTGGAACCAGAACCACGGTTTCGCTTCTTGATGACGTCGGTCTTTAGACTCAGCGGCCGAACAACACCATGCAGCTTCAGGAAAAGACCGCAAGCGTTACATAGCGGCTGGCCCTCGGGGTTTCTTCGCCATAGAGGTGTCGTCTGAGTGAAACAGTTGGTGCATGTAGTAGGAGCATTCCCATCATTGCCGTTGCCTGCTGCGGCCTGCAGGTTGGTGGTTGAGCCGTGTTTGGACCCTGGCGGGGAAGAAGGTCGGCTCGGTGCCACAGAGGAAAAGCCAGACATGGTCCCATTTCCATCACCAGAGGGTGAGACAGGCATTGACTGAGCAAGCTGTTCAAATCCGTTGTGCTTTCCTGCTAGGTGCGCCGGAGTGGAGGCATTTCTGACAAGCTTGTGTTGTCTTCTGGAGTTACCAGACCTGAAAGATTGCGATTGAGACCTATTGAGTCCATTCCCATCCCATTCGTTGTTGGCGTCAACGTAATCTGTAGTGACCCCCCCAATAACAACTTGCTTTCGCGGTGGGCCACCAGGGAAGCGGGCAGCCTGGGTGCTAAATTGACCGGGAAGCGATGCATCCCATCCCATCGTCGAAGATTCATCTAATGACGATGACAAATCCTTTTGCAAAGAGAGGTTACGGTCAGCAAATGCATTGTTGTCCTCATCGTCGGAATCAGCCCCAAATGAAAACATGTTATCATGTTGCATCTGGATACCGGGAGATGTGATAGTCTGATCAGATTGAAACACATGGGTAGGATCGATGTGTCCAAAGGAGCTAGGCGCGGTGCTGTACGCTGACATGGACTCTGAGGTTGTCGCGGGACCGGAAAACATGGAACCGCCACCGTTGCCGTTGGCTCCATTGTACATGAACTGCTGGCTCAACATACTGCCGATGCTCTGTGGCGCATTCTGGAAGCTCTGGTTTCGCTGAGGTCGTCCATCATGTGTTCCGAAATAAAAGTTATCCTGCTCAGGAATGGGATGCGGCGTTGAAGCTGTTGACGGGTAGGTGGATCCAGTTGGGGAATAAAGATCCGGGTTGTTCATCGACGAAGATGGAATAGATGAGTTATTGTACATGGTAGAGAAAGGACCGTGGGGTATCATAGGAGAAGTAGAAGGTGAGAAGGAGAAGTTTTGCTGGAAGTTGCCGTTGGGGTTGACAATCGAATCATTCTCCATGAAAGTGTCAAGCGAAAAGGGAACGCCCATTTGATTTGGCTGTTGAGCAGTGCTAGCAGATGGAGGGGTATCCAGAGCATAGTCCTGGAGCTCGGAGTCGAGCTCGAGATCATTCTGCACCACAGTGGTGCTGTTCACAGCAGGAACCTGCGGTGAGAAGTTGGCGGGACGCTTGCGAGTCTAGTCGATTCAAGTCAGCGATTCAATCTTCCGCTGCCCATGGTTGGATCCATAGGCAATTAATGACATGCAATTTTCACGTGAAGGTTTACTCACTCGACGTTCATCAATGCTGGTCTTGCGAAGATGGCGGTTGACGTATTCAAACTCATTCTTCTTGGCATTCTGGTGCAGAGGCTGGGTGGGAACAGATTGAGGAACAAACTGGTAAGACGGGTCCTTGCGGGATTTGATGGGGATGCTCATGGAGTTGGTCGTCTTGTCGTCGGATACTCTGTCAAAACCATGGGGGGAAGAAAAACTGACGGGCGTCGCAGCGCTGTCGGCGAAAATGAAATCGTCAAGATTCATGGCATCAGACTGAGCCAGAGCATGCTCAGATGACTTTCGTAGTTGAGCGATGCCGCTGGGAGTGTTTTGCATAATAGGTCGGGCGAGCCTGCTGAGGCCCATGTCAGCACGTCATGGGCTACGTTTTCGCCAAACGGAGACAAAATGGATCAAATAAACGAGAAGCGCTCGATACATACCTGTTATTGGCCTCGATGGCCTTTCTTCTTCGTTCCTCTGCTTCTTGCTGTTTGTGCTTCTCTTTGCGCAGACTGACGGTCATCATGCGCCAGGTAAGATTTTCCATGCGCTGCTGGTTTGGCAGCTGCTGTTTGGTCCTTGCGAAAAACTTCCAGACCATTGTCGCAAGAGGGTCTTCATGCTGCATTTTCTCAATACTCATCTCAGCATCGGCGATGCCATTCTCCAGAGACGGGAATATGGCAGGGCCCAAGAGGCTGTCGCCAGCCGTGGCAGATGGTTTGATCATGTCGGGACCAGGTCTCTTAAAGCTGGCTTGAGGATCGCGGTGAGTCTGAGTCCCTTGACGAACGGTGCGCTGAATTGGAACGTGATGAGCGGCGGCACTGGGCCAACCGGAAGGCCTTCTAGGAAAGCGAAAGTCGTGCTCTGTTATTGTTGGGTTCATAACGACGAATCAAGGTAGGATGGCGATTAACGTCAAAAAGTTGTTTAACATACGTATGGAGCAAACCAAGAACTTGTTACGTAGTGGTAACAGGTCAGGTAGTGAGCAGATATGAGAGGAAGAAGAATACTTTGGTGGGAGTGAGAGAGGCTGACGGAAGAAAGAGAAGAAAACCCCCCACGTCTGACGCTGGTGGGAGGGTGTGAGTGAGGAGGAGTGGGTTGCACTGCTTGCTGCAAGCAGATGCGGCAGTCGCTAGGTGGTTCCAGGTTACTGAGCCCGATGAACTTTCCTTGCTTGCTCTTTACCTGTAGGTAGCGAGGTGTGCTAGGACCAAGTAACCCGATTTCAGGGAGGTACTGTCCCTAAGTAGGTAGGCTGACTCTAAGGTAATTGTGAGTCTTTAAACTAAAGGCAGTGACGACGCAGGAGCGCCGAGAGCGGCAAAACCATACTGCCCACTTTAATCTGAAAACACAGAAAGCGGCTGCACAGCGCAGGCAGGATGCAAAAAGCCAGGGACCTGACGGGTCGGGTATTTGGGGGGACCCACGGGGGGTCCGGAGGAGACGACTGTAGTGGGCTGGTTCCCACCTAAGAGAGGTGGAGTGGGGTTTCCTCTTAGCATCCAAGAGCCTCTGAAATGGAAGTCGTTGCAGACAATCCCGTTGCATGGAAGGTGAGGTATTCGTACCAGGTTTACTGCTGAGGCCCCTAACCCCATGTCCGTATTTACTTGGAGTATTGAGGAGACATGCAAGGCAAGGTAGGTATAGAAATACAGATATGGAGGACGTTATAAACACTGCTAATCCAGGGGCTCATCAACTGTACCCAAAATCAACAGAAACAGAAGAAGCAAAAAAGACAAGATCGTTCTGGACTCCTTGACTCAAGCCATCTGCTCAAAGAACAGTACTGTAAAGGTAGCGAGCGCTAGGGTCAAGCTTGGGATGACAGGAGTCCAGGTAAAATGTCGGGGCAATGTGGAGGATTTGAGTAGAGTGGATAAGAAACATGGAAGATCAAGTTTGGAGATGAGATGGAGGAAACTGGAGATGTTACGCAATACGCAAGTTTATCGTGGACCGTAAGTTTCTCCAACAATCAAAAAAGGACGAATCTACACTGGTCTATCTAGTTTGATATTCCGCTGCAAGTAACTTATCCAGATGTTGTTGCTAACCTAAACACCACGACAGTGTAAGCCTGCCCATCTCGACATGTCACCCATCTTGACGAACCACCACCTTCGGATCATTCTTGAATCGCTGGTCAACATTGCCGTAAATTGCATTTGCCTCAGAGAACAAGCACGCGCGTAACAGGATCCGAGTTGGAGCGGAGTAACCGCATCCGCAACCGTAACCGTTATTAGATCGGCCCTCAAACCCTTCAGGATGGACGATACTCGAGCGGAAGTGAATCCCCAGTGGACTCAAAACGGGGCTTGTCAGGCTCCAAGTTGCAGTGAAGCCGTCAGGGACCAAGAAAAAGATGGCTTGCTGACCTGGGCCTGGGAGCTGGACTGGACAACCCCCTGTCAGACATTCTTTCTCCACTAGACCACCACTTGTGCACCATCAACACTGTCAGCCACCCATGAGGTCCAGGGTCTCAGAGTGAGAGGTGTTGCATGCTTCCAGAAATCAGGTCCAGTGTAGAGCGTAGAGCGTAAAGGAGAGGGGGGATGCCCGTGGGGGACATGCTATGCCTCCAAGTCTGCGGCTAGAGCTTCAACTGGATGATGTTGGTTGTAAATACTTACAAAGCTCTTACATTACCAACCTTGAATTATGGACTTTGGTGCCAGGCACATTCGCCTTCTGTTAGATCAGTAGTGTAACATATTTGATCACCCGATAAGTTCGTATTTTCCTTCTGGAATTTTGCGACAGTGTCCGGTAAGTTTGAGCCATTTAAAGACTCCTTGCCAGTTCTCCAATAAATTAACGTTAGGTGTAGATAAATTCGGCGACAATATTTTTTTTTTTTTTTAGCGACAAACACAATAGCGAAGTCTAGCTCCGAGTCCGGATGTGAGTAGGTACTTTTTCCTTCTTGCGTTATGCAAGCCTGTATCTTACCCACCGAAATCTTGCAGGTTAGTTCCTTCTCACAAGAGCGAAAAATAGCTTGATCGCCGACATAGTGTGCGCACAATTTCGCAATAGACTGTAATTACGAATGG
The DNA here is from genome assembly GCA_013623525.1 of Fusarium dimerum. Lineage (NCBI taxonomy): Eukaryota > Fungi > Ascomycota > Sordariomycetes > Hypocreales > Nectriaceae > Fusarium > Fusarium dimerum. The sequence goes on from JABGLY010000467.1 coordinate 21,439, forward strand.
GACGCTGTCATCTAATTGCTTCATCTGCGTCTCGAGAAGCGACAACAACAAGCATCACAACCCTCTTTAGTAAATGGATCAGCACCATCTTCTGCACTTGCAGTCTTGTCTTCTTCTTCCTCTTCATGGGCTGACGATCAACAGTGACGTGACTGGTCACTCTTGTTCGGCCCTTCGGACAAGGACCGTCGAGAATGGCGTCGTTAGGGCCCATGTTGTTGACTGAGGGCGCCGGTGCCGCATTCTCTGAAGGGTCTGGCCTGTTTGCTCTCTCATGTACGCTAAGAGCACCCCTTGTCTCCGGACCCATGGATCAAAGCATACGGTTTTATCACCCATGTTTCCTTTAAGGTCGTGACAATGACGGGCGACATTGCGACAGGAGCCACTACCTAATGAAGCGCTTCATATGGACGACGACGATATTATCAGCAATGGAAGAATATGTGGGACCAGACCCATAGCTACCCTTAGCCGCCTCAACCACAGATCAAACATCAAGGACCTATCATCTTTCCTTCCGCTCATGGCTAATGTTCAACTCAAAAGCCCAAGGCGATACGGTTCTCCATAATTCGAATCCCTAACGCTGCTAAGCACAGGTGCATGTACGTTTCATGCCTGCGATGTTAATTAGGTGCTTCCAACTTTAACGGTTCAGTTTCGGCCATGTGCGTTTGCTCTCATGGAAGATTCAACGCCAACACCCACGTATTCTGATTAATGACTGAGGGCATTCCATATTTGATTCAAGCCCTGACCAGTCGTTGTGCTGTTGAGTGGCTGGGTGATCTCTGGATGATGCTTGCTTGTATTGAGACAACCCCACGGACCTCTCATATGAGCCAACAAGTTAGGTTTTGATCCGCGACCGACCGCACTGAAGCATCACAGGTCAAAGCGAAATGGGGGATCGTGGCATCTTACCCCCAAGATTGGGGCTTGAGCTCTCTCAAGAGTCGGTCGAGGAGACTGCCAGCTGCATCTACGTACGTAGGGATCCTTCTTAGCATTATGAGCTTAGCCTGCATGGGCTGGACCAAAACATGCGCCAGAGCCAGGGTGGCCCATTCAAAGACAAGCTAGAGGTTAAGGCCCATCTGGCCGAGTGCCACATGCATCCCACGCGGCACGACTTCCCGGTACCTTCATCCTTCTTCATCTGCCAGGAGTAGCGATGATACCCTGTATAGGACTATTCATCATGAACATGTGCTTCATTCGATATCAACTCGGCGTTGAATCTGGATGCGGCTCCGTGCCTCCTATGAGGTTCACTCTCAAGATGTTCGTGGTCAAACAACCCGCGTGCCTCATGGAAGGAACCTATTAGAGTGACGGGTTCGAAACACATTATACACGGATCTGCTCCAGCAGTTGCAGATACGAGCAGACGAAGAATTAGCAGGCCAGATATCTGTTCACCATCACTCAACAAGATATTGCCTTTCATGTATACAAGATCAATTGTATCTGGAAGTACATGTATAGGTAAGCTATGTTCTGGTGCGTATAACAACCAGGTCGATTCGCACTCGGATTATCAAAGGCTGACAAGGCTCCCCATCGCCTACATTATAATCAGTCGTAAGCACCAATTAAATTGCAGAGGACCTCCATCTCCACCATTCGAAGGTGTCGGGAAAGACAAGCAAGCATTTAAGAGGCTCCAACAATTTTACAAGAGGGTGAATAAGATGCACACTATCGTTGCGCCGACTCCTTTTGCCAATGCAAATAGTTTTACAACAGTCGGCGCTTCTACAAGCTCACATATCCAACCGGAGGGAATTGGAAACGACTCGTCGAGACCATCCGAGATGCAGAACAGACGACGCACAAAGTGGCGTTGTGGAACCAACATTTCAAGCAAAAGCACTTGCATGGAACGCCCATGATGGACCCCCACCCACCACCGCTAGGCCGACAGGCCGACCAGGGGGAGACGGGAATGAATCGGTGGCATTCATTCACATGTGAGTTGGTGGTTGTACTATGCAGTACAGTCTTGGAGCATGAAGTAGAACCAAGATGCCTAATTTTCCCGACCACATTCCGACAGCACCCAAGGGCTTACACCTCCGAATCGGCGGGAATCAGTCACCGACCATCACAAGCCTCTAGGCAAGTAGAAGTCGAACCGATCGGACAACAACGACGACGAGTCTGTTACAGACTGCATACAATATGATGCATGGAAAGAAAGGGGAAAGTATTATGGTTGATAGGCTTGCAAGCCGAGTCGTCTTGTCTTTTGCTGTTTGTATTACAGTTACAGCTATCCTACATCGACCACTTGACTGGCGGGCAATGCCTTGCCTGCTTATTGGCAAGCAGCAATAATAATGAATGTCGTTTCATTTCCCTTGACCTTGCCAGCAATTGTGTTCATTTTACCTCTGGCAAGACTGGGAATGAGAATAGAGTGTTCAAACTTGAATACGGACCGACAATAAAAACCTAGAATCCTTAGCTTGGGCAAGGAAAGCTGAAGCTCCTCCATTGGGTACTGGTACTGGTACTGGTATTGGTATTGGTATTGGTACTAGTCTAGCAGGACTTCAGAGTGCGACTTGGTTTGGCTGACGGTGGTTGTAGAAAGTGGGTTGCGGGGACTTCATTTCAACGTTGCGCCCGCACAATGATTCAAGCAGATGCACAACTGCACTAACGTTTTGGGCATGTTGTCAGCGGCGCGCGCTCTCGACGGCTCTAGTTCGAGACAGTACCGTGGTTGGACACTGTTTAGGCTGATGCCATGAACCGGCTACTACAAGTAACTAGGGCCAAATCAGCGATCCCCCTGCCACCGAATCTCTGACAGTAGCCTCGCCGTCCACCAAAACTGGGGCCTGACACAGGCTACGAACCAGTTCCAAACGCATGGATGATTCGTGGTCAGATTGGCTTTTACGGTGTTGTAGGGCATTGCCTGTTCACTTGCCTGCCGTGAGAGGGTTGTGCCACGACTCAGTCTTCTCCACGCAGAGTATTCGAATACGATTCAGGTCAAGCATTACAGCCCTGGTGGGATTAGAGAGGAGAGTGATTCCGGGCATAGATCATCAAACACCATCAACTCGTGACAAGTTTACATGCTACAGTATCTTCTCAAGCAAGACGCTGGTTGTGCGATTACGATACTGTTATATGGCCAATCCATGAATCCCAAGGACATGTCGAGCTTCTTCGACAAGAACACTGAGCTGAGTTCTTCTTCTAGATGGGTGTTGGACCGGCATTGGAGCCGGTTCTCAACATCGACAAGCTGAGTTGAAGTCCTCAAGCCACTCTCAAGGCAGACACTGCCTGTCCCTAGATCGTTCTGAGCATGAGTCCAAGCGCCGAGATGGCTGGGCGATGCGATGTGATGCGATGCACCTACAGAGTACAGAGTACGGAGTACAAAGTACAAAGTCCGGAGCCATGAACAATAAATGGCCATCCCGGAAGAAGCAACAGGTCACATTCTGGTGATCTTGGGAGCCGACCAACGAAGTTACAGCAAGACCACTAGTTCGAGTTTCGTTTGCGTCGTGAGGAATACATACTCCATCCATATCCATGCTGGCCATGCGCAGCATATCTATCCTATTGCATTGGCAAAACCATGGTTAGGGCCGGGGTTCACTCCGCTGCGGGAGCCCCAGCCCACCCAGACCCATGGCGGTGTGGGAACATTGATAGAGACAGATATTAATCTGTCATGTAAAGTGGTCCAGTCGACACTTCCATATGATGGACCGATTAGATCTCGCATAGCTGCCCTTGAGCGCCCGCACGATGTTCAAGATGGGAAATGGTCTTAGTCGTAACATTTTGTCAGGACCCTCTCTGCCTGCATCTCTTGGAGCTCTACTCTACCGTGCTGCAACCCCCCCTCATTCTCTCGACAGATATTCGATCCTCGGTACAACAATCGGTTCATCTCTATGCGGAAATTTGCTTCGGAGGTAATGACAGTTAAACTTGAACCATCTCGCAGCGTGCTGCCAAGGATGACCCCCAAGAAGGGAGATGGAAGGGTGGCGGCAACACGACGGGGTTTGCTTCAATAATTGACAGGGCTATCTGCAATTGTGCATCTCTGTAGTCTTGACCAAACATAGCCCAATGTGGTGGCACTTGCAGAAGCAGAAGCAGCAAAGGATCTGCTGAGAGGAAAGAAGAGAGGAAACAGTATGACAGCAAGACAGTGTTGACAGTGTTCCCCCCCCCTCCCCTCCCTATTGGGCATTGGACTAGTTGTATCGTTCGATCCAACTCTTGCCCCCCTGATGGCTGAAATGAGTGCATACAGTATCCTCGAACAAGATGGGGGTCACAAGCCACCAAATTTCAGGGTCAGTCCTGGATATGATACATGTCGACCGGGTTTGATATTCTCTCTTTGCGCAGATGGGGAGACTGGTGATCCAACAAGACAACGCTTATATGC
>JABGLY010000469.1:0-145162 GCA_013623525.1 Fusarium dimerum
CCATTCTACAGTAGAGTTATGCCATAGAACCCTCCCCCTAAACAATTAACGGAATAGGCAAATCTGGCTTGCTCTCCCGCTTAAACATAGCCCAACTCTAAATCGGCGCAGCGCTTTTCGAGGCCAGCAGGACCGTAACCGTAACCGTAACTGTGCCGTACCTTACCCAGGACAGCAGGCTTCCATCTTTTGCATTTATCGCCAACGGCATCTTTTTGTCCAAAATCTGCCGTCCGTATTCTTTCCCAATCAATGCCTCAATCGTCTGCTCTGTCACTCCTTTGATCGATTTCTGCTGTTTATTCGCTCCTCCCTTCTCCTTTCGACGCCGCTTCAGTAGCCTTGGCTCTCGTCCGTTCTTGGCCGAATCTCTGGGCCCAAGCAAGACTGACGTCCCTTCTCACCTCCCGTTCAATTCATCCCATCCTCCCTCCATCCCTTGGACATCATCCTGTAGCTCGACCTCGACTCCGATCCCGACGTTATCCTCCCCCGAGTTGGTACAGCCGGTCATCATGGCTTCATACGGCCATTACCCGCAGCAGGCCGTACCTCAACATGCCCATCATGCTCCCTACGCGGCCCCTGTCATGGCCCCTAGCGCTGCTCCTGCTGGTACTTTCTCACCAGGTACCAAGATCCAGGTCGGAAGCCATCGTGTAGTCATCCAAAAATATCTCTCCGAAGGCGGTTTCGCCCATGTCTATCTCGTCAAGCTGCCCAGCCCGGTCGATGGCACCGATGAGGCCGTCCTCAAGAGAGTGGCCGTTCCTGATAAAGAAGCTCTGCGGGGCATGCGAACGGAGGTTGAGACGATGAAGCGCCTCAAGGGACACCGCCCGATTGTTAGATATATCGATTCGCATGCCTCCGAGCTCAAGGGTGGCGGCTATGAGGTTTTTCTTCTGATGGAATTCTGTAATGGAGGCGGTCTGATCGATTTTATGAACACCAGGTTGCAGCACCGTCTGACAGAGCCTGAGATCCTCAACATCTTCACCGACATCGCCGAGGGTGTCGCCTGCATGCACTACCTCAAACCACCGTTGCTACACCGCGATCTCAAGGTCGAGAACGTTTTGATCACTGCCAAGGGTAGCACCAAGCGCTTCAAACTGTGCGACTTTGGTTCTGCCGCCTCTCCCCAACCAGCCCCGACAACAATGGTCGAATGCCGTCTCATGGACGAGGATGTTCAGAAGCACACTACGTTACAATATCGAAGCCCCGAGATGGTCGACGTATACCGGAAACAAGCCATCAACGAAAAGTCTGATATCTGGGCATTGGGTGTCCTGCTGTACAAGCTTTGCTACTACACCACACCCTTCGAGGATCAGGGTCAATTGGCCATCCTGAATGCGAGCTACAGATTTCCAAGCCACCCCGTCTTCTCTGACCGCTTGAAGAAGCTAATAGGTGATACTCCCGTCTTCGTTCATGCCCTGCTGGGGTGCTGACTTTTAAAGCATCCATGCTCAAGGAGAATATGCATTCGAGACCGAACATATATCAAGTACTAAAGGAGAGCTGCGCAATGCAGGGGCGCGAGGTACCTATTAAAGATGTTGGTGCACTGTACTCATCTTGATGATCCAACTGACTCATGGTTCAGATTTACTCCGGACGAGCCCAATCCAATGTTGCCAGAAACGATATCTCCCAGCACAAAGCCTCGAAAGCCGAACAAGCGCCAGCCGTTGGCGCGGTTCTCTCCAAGCCTGCACCGCAACAACAGGTTATTCCTGATATTGTGCCCATGAGACGGGGAAGACCTACGACGTCAGCTCATGGTAACTCTGCGCCTGCCCCTGATGTCGCTCCGGCACGGCGGACAGACGGTGATCCATTCGCTGCTCTCGACGCAAAGGCCAGTCCCAAAGTCGGCATGGATGAACTATCGTCGCGCTTTCCTACTCTTGACCAGTTCTCGTTGTTGCACGACCATGGCGCCAAGTTCGATTTCGACGCTTCGTCCCCCACCTCACCTCAAGCTCAACAACCTTCTTCGACTCTTAATCAAAAGGTCACAGAGCGACTTGCCGATGAGGCTTTTGCGATGCCTCAGCCGAGCGTATCTCATCACAGCTCAGCCTCGAGACCACACTCACTAACACCTGTTGGACATCAAGCCGCGATCGCCTCGCCTCCTCCGGATGCTGCGCTGTCTAAGGTCTCCTCGGCTCCCGGCAGGCCAGAGATTAGTCGAGCGCGGTCCATCATTAGCAACAATCCCGAGCTGCAAGCCATCTCATCACAGACCAATTCTCGCTATGTGTCAACTGGTACAATGACAGCAACCCCGCCACCTGAGCCCCATTATCGAGAGGTAGAAAGGCCAATCCAGACCCACGATTACTCTCGTTCTGCAAGTGCTACAAGACAGCAGCCTGAGCAATCCTCTGGGCCGCGAGGTTATGAAGAGCCAGAGCCCCGAGCTGTTCTTCCACGAACGTCATCGTTCCAGCGACCCGATCATTTGCGTCAACCATCCTCATCTCGACCTTCCCTTGAGGGCGGTCGTCCCCGTGCCGACTTCCTGGAGACATCTGCACGCACTAGCCAGCCTGTGATAAGATCTCGGCCAGTAAGCACTAATCTCGAAAACACTACACTTGACTTCTTACGTGAAAGGGAGGCAGTCTCGCGGTCATCTAGCCGGCCTCCGCAAGTCCCTTCTCCTAACCCTGAAGCAGTTGGGGATTCCGAGGCACGCGCTCCGTCCAGCGATATGGAGTTTCTGAGAAGTTTGGAGGATTCAGATCGACCGAAATCGAGCAAACGGTCCAGCATCACGTCCCTATCCGGAAACAAGAATATGCTTGTGGGGAAGTTCGGGGACGCATTCAAACGTTTTGAAGGTGGAACATCTAGCCCTGGTGGTGGTAGGTCCCCTTCGCCACATAAGGAAGCCGAGCGACGGGATCTTACTCCTATTGCTGGTTCAGAAGCAACAGACGGACGTAGTGATGATGGCCGGATTCAGGAGGACGAAGATGCGTTAACACCAGAGATGAGGAGGGAGTTGGAGCGCCGCAAACTTCAAGAGGAGGAACAGCGTGTGGCAACAGCGCAAGCCGAATATAGGAAACGAGTAGCTGAAGGGAATCGCGGGCCTCAAGTTCCCCCAAAGAGTATCGGAGGCGTCTCTCGTGTCACCAGCATCCAGAACCGAGTGCAGAGCCTTTTGAACGAGGAGCAAAAGCCCAGTGTGCAGCGGACCGCACAAGGCTATGGGAAGTACACAGACTACCCAGAACCCGCTGGCAAACCCGACAGACAGACACCTGGTGTGCCAAAGAAGCCCCTGAATATTGCCAAAACTCGTGGAAACGGACCGACATCCTCCTCGTCAGCTCCTCCGGCTCTCACCTCGAAACCACCAGCGAAGCCCATTGCACCAAAGAAACCTGTTCATCTGAACAGTCTACCGACTGGCCAACGGCCTGCATCGCCGCAGAAGCTGAACCGAGCCCAGACCTCATCGGAGCAGCTGGCTGGAGAGGATCTCCCGGGGCGACCTGTCCTAGACATGGCATCGAGGGATAAGGATGATTATCTCCAAGACTTCAGCAAGAGATTCCCGAGTCTCGGAACTATTGAAATGGTGGAGCGGGAGATTGGGGACCAGAACGCGGGTTCAAGACGGCGATAGAGACGTGAGCGTTTAGAGAAGTTTGCGAGACATTGAATTCTCGTGCAGTATATAATCGAATATATTTGAAAATGTCTACTTCATAGTTTATTTCTCATCATCGATCCAGCTCTGTAAAAAGTAACCACTGGTACGGATAAAGTGACATATGGTCTTGGGATGCAAATTGGTGGGGCTATGCAACTAGACGGCCTTATCTTATCTCTCCAGCTCATCCAAGATTTTTTTTTTTTTTTTTCCTCTAGCGGTTACCTTAGAGAAAGGTAAGCTTTTGACCATCCTTCATTCTTCTCTCGATAACAATAAAAACAATTTCTACAGCACAATGGCTAAACGTAAGAGACAAGTCCTTCTTCAGGAGAAGTCAGTTTCTGCTGCTCCTGTCAAGAAAGTAAAGGCAGTCAAAGCAACGAAACCAAGCAAGGCCGTCGAACCAAGCAAGACGAACAAGAATGACACGGCTACAAATGCGACCGAAACTATTCAGCTTGTTGTCGGTTCCTATGATCGAATTCTTCACGGGTTGACTGCCACGATTGACTCAAAAAACAACGTCGACTTTGCCGATACATTTCTCTTCAATGCGCATACCTCTGCTATCCGCTGCGTAGCTGTTTCGCCCGTGTCAGCTCCCGTACCAGGTCAAACTCAGAAGGTGATGCTCGCATCCGGAGCCACTGACGAGCGCATCAATGTCTACAACCTCTCAGCCCATCCTCCCAACCGCAAGAATCAAGAGATGCTCGCAAAGGTTGCGCCTCGACCAATTCTCGAGAACCCCAAGAACAGAGAAGTGGGCACCCTGCTGCACCATTCATCAACAGTTACATCACTCTCATTTCCGACACGATCAAAGCTGCTTTCTTCGAGCGAGGATTCCACGATCGCAGTGACCCGAACAAGAGATTGGTCTCTCCTCAGTAGCATCAAAGTACCAATCGCCAAGCCCCTCGGACGACCGAGCGGCGACACAGCACCCTTTGGTGGAACGCCTTCCGGTGTCAACGACTTTGCTATCCATCCTAGCATGAAGTTGATGATCAGTGTCAGCAAGGGCGAGAGGTCAATGCGATTGTGGAATCTGGTTACAGGAAAGAAGGCAGGTGTCTTGAACTTCAACAAGGAGATGCTACAGCAGGCTGGAGAGGGAAAGCATTCTACGGGTGAAGGTCGACGGGTGGTATGGGGCAATGTTGATGGAGCCGATGAGTTTGCCGTTGGGTTCGACAGAGACGTTGTCGTTTTTGGCATGGACAGTGTGCCCAAGTGCCGCTTGCTGGGATCGATCAAGACCAAGGTTCATCAATTCTTCTATATCACGTTGGACGAAGGGGAAGACTCGGCATTGGTGGCCGTTGCAACCGAAGATGGTCGGATTCTTTTCTTCTCCACCAAGGAGGATGACTTGACAAAGACGGACGCCGACGAGAAGACGCTGCCTGCGGCCAAATTCGTAGCACAGATCGGTGGCAGAGAAGCAGGTGTGCAGGGGCGCATCAAGGATTTTGTGGTGATCAAGAGCTCGACGAATGCATCAAGACTCTACGTTGCTGGTGGCAGCAGTGACGGACGCATCCGACTATGGACGCTAAGCGTGGATGATCTACGTAAGGCTGAGGGACAGGCGGCACAGGTTGGAGAGTTGTTGGGAACATATGAGACTCAGAACAGGATCACGTGCATGACGGCGTTTATGATGATACCCAGGCCGGAGGGTGTGGAGGATAGTGAAGATGAGGCCGATGAGGAAGAGGAGAGTGGTAGTGGTAGTGGTAGTGGTAGCGATAGTGACAGCGAGTAGGAGTTGGACTTGATGTTGGCGATAATAAAACATACGAAGTTATCTATGTAGATACATATACCAAGGAAGAATAGATTGTATTTGTGGCCGTTAATTATGACAAAAAAAAATCGGGGTTATCTGCGATTGACGATTTGCTTGTAGCTGTTGTCAAAAATTGTCACATGCCAAATGAACCGAGTCTCTTGTCGTTTCCACAGGTGCAAGTCTCCAAAATCCAGCGCGTTTTCATTCCAGTCTTGTCCAATCTCTGGTGAGGAAACAAAAACAGGTTGCGTTTCAACAGTGGTGCACTTTGCAAGGTGCATATTTAATGCAAGCGAGTGTTGCATTGCATGTCGGTAAGCCTCGACTCTGGAACAATATTCCGTTTCCCCTCTTTTTTTGTCGATAGTTTATCAGGTAGTAAGATAGGTTTATTTGGTTATTCCAGCTGAGAGCTTGAAATGCATGTCTATCTATGTCTGTCTGGTCAGTAGTGAAGACAGGATACGAGAATATGCATGCATATAAAACAAACTTGTGACTTGGACATTACTTCACCTTTGATACCTTTGACAGGGTTCACCCCCTCAACGCCGATCACTGGATCTTGAATACGATCACAAGACTTTCTGTATGTGGGTTTTATGGTACGGTACAGACCAGCGTATCGTAGTATTTACAAACTATTTTACTTCTAACCCTCTGTTATGTGACCAACCAGAAGTGATGTAAATGATCAAGGTCCTTCATTCTTACGATTCGTGGATTGGATCCCTGCTTTTTTTTTTTTCTTTTTTCCTTTTTCCCTCTGGCTAGGTTTCCGGGTTGCAACTTTAGAGAATACCGGGACAAGCTCTAAAATGAATGTGATTTTGTGGGGTAAGCGATATGATCGAATTAGACGAAAGGTTCTATTAGTAGATGTCTTCCTCTGTACAGAGTAGGGTACTGTCTGAACCCTGTCATACTAGCATATATCATCCCCCCTCCCATTCCTTGGAATACCTGAGGCTGAGAGACTGTCTTCTTCACGCCTTCCTTCATTCCTCACCAGTTCCTTTCGTCGATGAGCTCCAGAACCATCCTTTCCGGAAACGAGTGGAAAACAAGAAAGTTTCAACGGGAACAAGAAGACAAGGGCAACGAAAAAAAACAACAACCTAATTAAGATCCACTAAAAGAGGGGGACCCTTGCATCTCCACCCGCCGATTTGCTCTAAATGTGTCGTTCTGGGCAGAAGAAAAAGGGAAGGGCATCCATTTTGCCTTAGGTTGAAGCGTGTTTAGTACATGATGATCGTGTGGTGTTGTTACCCTGTCGTCAGGTACTTGTCCATAAGTCCACTCAAGGGTTAAAGGGGGGGGAGGGTCGTAACTTAACTCTCCACTTTACCTGCAGATTTGTCCTTGTGAGCATGTGAAGAAGCAGGAAGGGCGGCAACTACGTTAGAGTCTAGCTTTCCCAAGATTTGACATTTCTGTTTGGTTCGTGTAGGAATTGTGGTTATTGCCATTTACTTAGTAACTATCTATTGGTAGGGCTGGACGTGGTGAGCTTTTAGTTCTGATTCTTCTCTTTCTTGTTTCCTTTCCCCTTCATCTTCCTCTTCCTCATCTTCATCTTTTTCTTCTCTCCAATCCCACCTCAACATCCGCAGAATCCGTCGTCTCGGTACTCATCGTCTCCGTCCTCATCTTCTCCGGAAATCTTCCCCGTATCGACTCATCTCAACATCTAGCATCTCGGAGATTCATCCGTCCGTTTGAACAGCTCGACCCCGCCCCCGATCTTTGCGCGTATTCGTTTCCTTGATCAACTTGATTCCGTATTCCCGTATTCTTGAAACAACAGAATTGGTGTATACTCTTTGGTTCGAATTTACAACGTTTCAGCCCATATTGTCACAGCGACTTCCCTATCTCAACAATTCCGAAATCTCAAATCGCCCATCTTTCAGCCGCTGGTTCAGCTCGCTACTGTCAAGCCTTGTTGAGGATCGAACCCAACAACAACCACTACTTTGGCGTATCCTCATCACCCGAAACATTCATTTGGTACCACTTGGCAAGGTAGGTCTATCCAATATTGACAACCAAGAGCTCCATGTCTCAGGTTCCTGAGACACATGTCCTTGTTGTCCCCTGACGATGTAGCCCCCAAACGCTACCTCCGAATTATACAAATGACTGACAAGGTAATCAACAGCAGTGAGCTATTGTTTATTCCTGCTTTTCACGCATAACAACAACAACAACTCAATTCAACAATCCAGCACAATGTCCGACGATGGCCCTCGCCTGATCCGACCTATACCCAGACGTCCTTTTGATGTCAACTTGACAACTCCTACGCCCCCCGATGATTCTCCCTCTGAGAGCCCTGCTCCTCCCGACTTCAGTGGTCTACGGCACCTTCAGGCGACTCCAGAACCCGCGATTCTCAGTCGGCCACCCTCGTATATGAATCTTACTTCTTCTGCTCTGTATGGCATCTACTCGCAATCCGCATCGGCCTCCCGGGATCGCAATTTTGCCGACCGAGATGAACTGGATACGCCATGGGGGATGGGAGCTCAGACACCTATCAAACGGCCTAGCATTGACGATGCCACCTACGAGCTTCTCCGTGACAGGTCACACCTTGTTCGCCGCCGATCGTCCCTCCGACCCGTTGAGGCCCACAGCCCATATAAACCTGGACCATCGACGTCATCTTCGGTCCTAAGAGGACTTCTACTGTTTACCCTTGGAGTCGGTTACGGTGTACTAGTTACTACGCGCTTCCACTATGGCCAGGGTAAATTGACGGCTTTAACGGATGGTATCATTCGTCCGGCATACAACTGGGTGCATCTTGGATTCTGGGGTCTGGCCGGAGTGGGCCTGGGAGGCTTGCTTCCTTGGTTCGACCGAGTGTGGGAGGAAGCCTTTGGCGAGGATGAGGACAGCGCCGCAGTAGAGAAGGATGACTGTTCAGCCAAGGATGATCAGATTGGCACCGATTGGGCACTTGTCATGCGAGCCATTGGTGCCTTCGTTGGTATTGTATTTGCTATTGTAAGTGTTGTTCTCTTGGCCATGATAACATTGGTCTTAGTGTTGTGATTCCACGATGCTAACTCTAGTCTAGCGAAAAGTGGCATGGGCCTCTACTCTTCAGGTCTCTTTGACTCTGGCCTTGGTCAATCCATTCTTGTGGTGGCTCATTGACCGGTCCAAGCCCGGGTTTCTACTCTCGGCTGCTGTGGGCTTGACTGGCTCGTTGTTTCTACTTGGTATTGATCCCGACATGATGCCAGCTCCAACTGGAGCACCTCTTGCCAACGTCTCGAGGGCTGCCATGGGTACTGATCACGATCAACTACTTGTCCTGGGAGGGTTAGCCAGACAAAAGACGCTAGAATCTTTGGTGTGGATGCTGAGTGTGTTATTTTGCAGCTGTATTTGCTTTGGAAACATCGGTCGTCGATTGGCATTTGGACGATCGGCAGCTGTCAAGGGACGGTGGGCTGGCGCGAGATGATGGCGACGGTTGATGGACAGGATATGATATATTTGTATTTTGGTTCTTGGTTCTTGTTGCATGGATACCACAGCGTGTGTCAAACACTTGATGCTGTTGACAGCGTTGTTTTCATAGCTGCTCCATCTTGTATCTTCAGATGTGAAGTTTTCTATGGTTCTTTTGAATGTACGAAGTTTTGACAACGCGCGTTCACTCATGTCTACGGGTCCAAACGTGAGGGGCCTAGATTCGATTTTACATGCTGCGGTCGTACTGTACTTGCTTGCTGTTTGAGCTGGATGGTTCATAGCTTCGTCAAACTCATGATGCTCCACATCTTACCCTGGAGACGACATTTGACCGCTTTCACATGTAAAATTCTTGCAACATTCAACCAAACTAACTGGATATAAATAAACCATTTAAGCCTTTGAGATGGCTTCTTGAAGAGCTCGTGATTTTTCCTTGATTGAGTCGCCAAGGTCGACGTGCGGTAGACCAAGCATGGTAAGCAATCGAGAGTTTTGAATCATTTCGTTGATGGTGACGGAGCGGGTGCATACGTCGGTGAAGGAGAGGGCAGCAGCCTCAGGGCCATCTGACGCTGGAACACGGGCAAAAAGTCAGCCCAGGTTTACGTATGGTCATACGCGTATTTGGATACGATGAGTTGGGAAGGTACCTTGATTCTTGGGGATCTGTTCGGGGTGTTGTAGAGGCTTTCCCTCAGCAATATTGTCCAGTTCAGACATGATGTAGCGGGAACGGCAGACGAAATCCCAGATGTGATAGAGTCCGCGAGGAGGTGAAGGGGGTGTCCATTGGGGATGGGACTCGATAGCTTTGACGAGGTCGTTGAGGCGTTCGTAGATGTCCTGACGGATTTCTGAGGAAGGGAGAGAACGAGGCATGATGGATGATGGATGATGTAAGTGAAGCTTAAGTTGAAATTGAGCTTGAGGGTAACACAGAAATTAGAAGAAGAAGAGGAAGAGGAAGAAGAAAGAGATATAAAAGGTTAAGTTTAAGAGAGAGCATCAACGAGCGGCGAGAAAAAAAAAAAAAAAGGTGAGAAGAGCTTCCCCGCCCTTTTGGTAGGGAAGCAAGCAATCCAATCGCTTCGAGACATGAGTGCAAATCTTTTTTCACCACCTTTCCTTCTTTTTTTCGACCCTCGTTTCCATTCTCTGCCCCTATTCTAGACCTCTCTTATGGGGAGCTTACATGGATAGGTACAGTAACAGGGGTCTTGCAAGGTATGCTTTGTGTTTGTTCTCACACATATGGTATGATTTCTTCTTCTTCTTCTTCTTCCCGTTTCCTTTGTCTTACGTGCTCCCGTTCTTGAAAAGACGTCATATCTACAGTGCTTGGGATATTATTTGCGGCCTGGTATGGTATTTTGTCGAAACATCGGATTCAAAATGAATATAGATGAAGAGATGATGGAGGAAATGCTACCTGGGTGTCTGGAGGTGAAGCAATAGCTCCGTGGAGAGCGGTGGTGGGATAACACTGTGGATATATAGGGTGTTGGGGGACGAGATGAGGATGAAGCTGTGGTGAACATGCGAGCAGCTACTATTTTGGGCACCTATGTAGGTAGGTAGGTAGGTATGCTCTGAATTTTTTTTAATATGCGCCAAGAAATGAAGAATTAAATGTTATAGCTCGTTGGAAATACTCAAGTTTATAAGCTGGTTTATCAGAGCTACTTTTATGTTTTTCTGACTGTATACATGCGATTCAGTTGTCTGTTGCAGCTTTCGATATGTATTATAGAGTTGACGAATGTTGTAGTGGGATCACAGGTATATCATACCACCCACCCACCAGGTTTCTTCCAATTGCCAACGATAGATTTTCATGTGACAGATAAGACGTGTTACTTTAAACCCTTTGAATTCCGAAACAAATACTCCTTCAAACCCTTTTTTAAGTGGTTTGGCTTAACAGCAGAGAGAACAAGACAAGAGAGTCACAGCTATGTAAATAGTTCGTCATAAGTTGTATATGAGGGGAGGGGAAAAGCTTGTGTGGAGAACGGCACTTTTAGGCGTGTTTCTGTTATAAAAAGCTTGGGTTTAGGGGTCCAACCCAGTTGAATCCAAATGGTCTTATAATCATCCCTATTCCCTTGTAATTCACCTTTAATATAACTCCCTTCTTCTCTCACCCATTTTACTACCAAATCCCATGTCTCTAACAAGTTGTCAATTATCATGGGTTGGAATAAGCTATCATGACCACCATTAGTGCCTTCCATACCTAGGTACCTAGCTCAACTCGATCCAAACTTGCTATCACGTGCCTCCCACCTACCTACCTACCTAGGTAAGTACCTAGGTAGACACTCTCGTCTACCCGCTCCATTCGATCAGACCAAGAAACTCCATCATCAAAGAGATTTCCATGACAACACCTGTCGTCATCCATCGAGATGATAATTGATTCTGTCCTGGAAAATGCCATCACTCTGTCCTCTTGAATTCCAACTCAGCCCGACAGTTCCGCCCAGCTGATCCACTAGTCCAACAAACCTCGACCGACAGCTTCAGATCAAGGTCTCGAATATTTCAGCCTTCAAGGAGGTGTCAAGATTCACCACAGCAATGTATGAAAACGGAATACCAGACTCGAGAGAAGAAAGAATCCTCGGTTCGTCGTCCAATAAAAGCCACGGTCACCAAGAAAGAACGTGTCATGGAATTGAAAAGGGCGGAACACGATGGGCAAGGGTCGCTTCTCTTGTCTTATCTTTGTAAGCCGCTTTTATTCCTCTCCTGACACGCCCGTTCTGTAATGGAAACGGGCTTGCATGGCACTCGAGTTCCCCGAATTTGAGTTTTGGAGCGCTCGGTGGAAAGAAGTCCCTGATTTGAGGCGATATCATTCAGCATTTGGCCGTCTGTCCATTGAGACTGAATACCATCAGACGCTGTGTACCCAAACCCCGAGTATCTGCATGGATCCTGATACCTACGACAATAACACGACTAATCGCCATGAAAACATACACATGCATTTGATATAATACAAGCCGAAGATGAAACACAGCAGTCGGCAGCAAATGCATCTCTTTTTAATTTGGATTACAAAATAAGGCGAAACCCTACCCAAGGATCCAACGTCCTGCGTCTTGGACTTGAGCCGCCACAGTTCCAATGTTATTGGTTGACATGGCACGGGCCAAGTATAGATCCATGAGGGCCCGGACGATGATGCGTAGATATTTTCAGTACGACATGCATGTAAGTTGGTATGCTTTTTTTTTGTCTTTCCCTTTTTGTTTCTCTTTGGGATTGTTTTGCAGTTTGAAGTCTTTCTTTCAAGCCATGATTTAGAATACGAGGTGCTGCAATAGACAAATGGAGATATATCGGCCATCATGTACGGCACCTGTAAAGGACATCGATGTCATGCAATCCATCATCATTGATATTGCTCATATTCAAATTCAGTATAATGCCCGACAACACAGCCAAGCATCGATTTGTTAGTTCGAAGTGCATCAGCAAGCCTTCAACAATGCATCCTTGCTTTTGTGCTACCATGACAAAACCCCCATGTCCATGTCCCCCCCAATTCTTGCACGAGATGCATCTAGATTGGCATCCTTGACTGGTGAATTATGACGACAACGACTTTTATTCCGAGTTACATACTGCAATCACTTGTTGTCTCTTCATTCTTTCTGGTGGTACCCATGGATGTCAAAGCCAAAGAGAGAGAGAGAGAGGAGAAATCACTTCCCCTTGTTCATATGCACGTTAGCCCCCCTGAAAGACCTTCCCATGTCTCAGCACCAGCCGCTAGGTCCCCCCGCGCACGCCTTTTTTGCAGTTAGCGTCGATTGCTATCGATTCAGACGTCAAGTCTTGAACCGTTATGATCGAGGTTTCAGAGACGGTATCGGAATGTCCCATAGAAGCGGCAGAGAAAGGAACTTGGGTTGTCCGACGTATGCTCTAATGTCTGCTCTTGTTCGGACGAGACTCGAGACTCGATTACCGGAGGTATCCACACACACACACACACACATACATACGCATACATACTGGCGCCTCTAAGCCTGATCTTCCGTTGAGGATGAAGAGATGGGAGTAGATTGCCTGGTATGGAGAAGTGAAAAACAGGGTCCAGAGGGAGCACGAGTCCAAGTGAGGGAAAAAAGCAGGGTCGTGGCATTGTAACGAGGAAGTAGTGTGTACATCAGGAGACTTGTCGTGATTCTTGCATCTGGAGAAATATGTTTTCTAGTTGCCGGATTGTCTGAGGAGTAAGGTTGGTTCTTGATCTTGTTAAGAGATCTCTTGTAGATCTGGTTGGAGTTTATGATATTCTGTCCCTAGTATGATTGCCATGAACGGAGAGGGACATAAATACTTGACGATATATGTATATATAACATAACATGTATATGTGCATATATTTTATTTATTTAATACTAAACCGTCTATACTAGACCCTGCAGATAGACGTTCCATCTCGACTTGTTCCAAATCAACGCAGGGTCCATCTTCCACTCTCTTTCATGATCAACTATTCATCCCGATTTCTGTAGTCGACAGCCTGTAGCATCCACACCATAACAATCAACTCTCAAACCCACTAATATAAAAAATAAAAAAAAACCCCTAAACTGTTCTGGTACTCTTGCCGTGTCATCCATTCGGTTTCCCGTCCTTCCAGCAGTTTGGGTCGCTAAGTATTCGGTACATGCCAGAAACTTTCAACCCCCCCAAATCAGGTCCTTGCCCCTTCCCGTCCCTTCCTCTTCCATTTACAGAGTTCTCCTCCATCCTCACCAATTCTCTGTGACGCCTTTGATTAATATTACTATTATTGTTTTCCTCTATTCTGCTGCAGATTCCTTCTGGTTCTCTTCCTGACTCTCCTACCCTTCCTTCTGCATCATTGTTGCCATCTCTAGGTACCTATGCCCCAAAAGGCGAACTTGTTAGTCAACTTCCATACTCCCCCTACTGTTTCTCTATCTGTATAATTCAACTTCCCACTTTTGATCATCATCCTTCTCCAGGCAATTTTCCTCTCTTTTTTTTTTCCATTAATCGCCTCCGTTTGCCTTCAAATCGCCCACCAACAATTTTCCCTCTCTAATTCTTGCCTCTTGCTTTCATCATACAAATCTTCACAAGCGAACCTGATAAACTGCAATATCCTCTCTCTCTTTCTCTCTCTCCCCCGGTCATGCACCGGTAAGCATGGCCACCGAACCATCTTATATGACGACGATCCTTACCACCATATCCATATCTACCTTGCATCCCCGTCTTCAGCGTCTGGTTTTCTTACTTGACCTGCATTGATGTGCTGCAATTCTTTTTTGTCAGCCTGGCCGAAATAACCCCTCATATCAGATCTGTTTCCCTTGATATCTTTTATCATTCCGCTCTCTTCCTTGGCTGAACCCATGAGACACATCACTCATTCACCTGCTTGTTTGATCTAGCTTGACCTTTCATGGTAAGTTGTGCTCATACATTTTGCCCTCTTCCTATATTTTCTGCTATACCTTAAACTTCAAACTCTGGAAGACACATACAATTATTTCTATTCCATCTCTATTTTCTCCTCCCCTATTCTCTGCATCCCAAGGCATCCATCCTCACCCCTTTTCCGCACTCTGCCCACACCCTTGTCAACTTGTAGCTGTCATGCGCACTTGAAGATGTTGGCGGCTGCCCCGGTCCAACTTGCCCACATTAATTAGTGAGCGTCACCTAGTTATTTGCCTGGAATTTTCCCCTGCCATAATCCATTACCCGTTACCGTTTATCGCGCCTATGACAGCATCTGTTTCATCTCCCACCACACCTGGTAGTTATAGATCATCAGCCTGGCCCCTCTTCTCATTCGACTTTGTCGCTCTTGTTTGTTTTTTTTCTTCAAATTTTTTCCCTCTTATTCTCCTTTTCTGTCTTTCAATCACTCTCCGATAGCCATAGCCCATTTGGTCAAGAAACCAGCAATGCTTCAAGTTCTCTCTGTTGCTCTGCTTGTATTCCATTCTTAATCTCATTCTTCATATAGGATCCATGTCTATCTTGTACTCTTACAGTCCTCACATCTTGGACACTACAGCGTCCATCTTAGTGCGCAAGAAACGACGTCAACCGCCCTGCCAAACAAGAAATCTCGACACAGGATCAAGACGATATTTTCAATATTCAGATTCTGCATAGATACCGCCTTGTTTTTTTCGCCACAAGCTCGACTCTTCCAGCGTTGTTCCTTGCTCCACCCGAGTTTCTACGTCTTGCCTTATTAGAGAAGTGACAAGAAACGGTTAACGAAGACAATAACAATATACGCCCGCGCAACATTATACCCAACAAGCAATTCTATTATCTAAAATCCTCGATACCATACTGTACCTTCACATCCCATCATATCTCATATATCTTGTACACAATTATCCTTCATGTCATCACACGGCTCCTCCCAGCTAGCCGCCGCCGGTAGAGCTACCTCCGGTTCCGGCTCATACCGCTCACACTCTTCCGACCCTAACCGCCGGACCTCCGACGACTCGCCTTTTGAGCCTCTGCCCCGTCAGTCCTCGCGACCACAATCTCAGCATTCCCGATCTCCTCCTTCATCTCGACACTCCCCAAAATCCGCTTCTTCTTCCTCTAACAGCCTAAATTATTGCCATCGCGATGTTACCCCACGGGATTTCGTCCGCCTCTTCCAGTGTCGCATCTGCTCTTTGCCCCTTCGCGAACCTATCTGCCTTCCATGTGGTAACAGCCTCTGCCGCCGTTGTCTTCCCGAAACACACATACGTTCTAATATCACATATCCTGCCAACGCCGATCGCTTACATGGGTTCCGATGCCCCTTCCCCAACTGCAGTAAAGAACACGCTTTGGAGGATTGTGCTGTAGATATCGTTCTCAACAAAGCTGCACAACATGTACGCGATGCTGTCGAGCGTGGGAAGATGGAAGCGGAAAATCTTTCATATTCGACCCGTGTTGCGCTACCCGACCCGTGGGCCGCCGCAGGTATATCTTCGATGCGCGAGACCGACGGCTATAGTCATGTTATAAAGGGCGGGAAAGTCGTCGCAACCTATACACTCGCCGAACAAGGCGAGCTGTCCGTCGAGGCTGATCTTGCATATGACGAAATCCTTTCCACGCCATCATCACCATCACCACCACCGGGCTGCGATTTCGATGATACTCGGCTTATACGCAGCGCCCAGGAGGCCACCCGTCCTGAAATGGATTGCCAGGTGTGCTATGCACTTTTGTACGAGCCCATAACTAGCGGCTGTGGGCATACATTTTGCAGGTCCTGCCTTCACCGAATTCTCGATCACTCCCGCTATTGCCCAATATGCCGACGACCAATGGCCATAAACCCACTTCTCAATCGAGCCGCATGCCCCTCTAATGATACGGTTACGCGCATCACACAAGCGTTTTGGTTGGAAGAGTTGGAATCGCGGAAGGAGGCCTTGGAGGCAGAGCAAACCAGTCAGCTGCAAGATTTTGATTTTCCGCTCTTTGTCTGCACCCTTGCTTTTCCACATATGCCGACATTCTTGCACATCTTCGAGCCTCGATATCGACTCATGGTCCGTCGCGTGTTGGAAGGCAATCGCTTGTTTGGCATGGTTCTGCCAAGAAGACCTCGGCACGCCAATGATGCAAACTTTCATTCACTCGGAACTTTGCTCCGAATTGTCAATGTTCAATTCTACCCAGATGGTCGCAGCCTCATAGAAACTGTCGGCGTCTCACGCTTCAGGGTCTTGCGACACGGCTATCTGGATGGTTACGTTGTCGGCAAAACAGAACGAATTGATGATGTCAGTCTAGAAGAGGAAGAAGCAATGGAAGCTGCTGAGACTGTTCCACAAGTGCAGCAGCAAGAACCAGCAGCCAGTCCCGGTCTTGATGTCGAAATGGAAGAGGATGTGAAACCCGAGGATCAGCCTACGTCGACTTCCCCCCTCTCGCCGTCCTCATCGTCACAAATCCCGAGGTCATCGTCACATTCTTCTTCCCCGCATAGGGAGAACATCGTCACACAAGCTGATATTCAACGCATGTCCACCCAAAATTTGATGGAGTTTGCGACTGCCTTCGTCTTGCGAATGCGAGAGCAGAGTGCACCCTGGCTGACCGAACGGATGCTGTCCGTCTACGGCGAATGTCCTAGCGATGCTGCCATCTTCCCTTGGTGGTTTGCTAGCATGTTGCCCGTCAAGGAACACGAAAAGTATAGGCTGTTAGGCACTAGCAGCGTACGCGAACGTCTTAAGATTTGCTGTTCATGGATTGCTGAATGGCAAACCTCACGATGGTAAGTCTTTTGTCTCTCTCGAATTTCTTTGGGGGGTTCCCGCCAGACACTTATCACTTCAACGGTTGCTATGAGAGCCTGATTGTTATTTTGATCTCGAAGTCTACCTGCTTTTAATCAGTCGCCGTCTTTCTAGAGACCATGCGTGAACCCCCTATTTGTCTTTCAAGATCACATTGGTTGACGGCCGCCCAGGTCTCTCCACGGCTGCACAATCCTCTGATTGACCGCACGTGCCCCCTTCACCTCGCCCTGGGCTGTCATAGCTTGGGAGCTCACATCACACCTGCTTTACCTTTCCAAGTTGTGCAATGTTGCCATATTACCAGCACATCCCTCCGTTGAGCAGTCAAGGAAAAGCAGCGTGTTTTTTAATACAGCCCGGAAATTCACCGTTCAAACTAACTCGGACAGGCTTCGGTTTCTTGTTTGATGATCATTTATCATGGCAGATTGCTTGGGTTTTATGTTATTTTATGTTATGTTATGTTATGTTGTTCGGTCGCATCATTACGGAGCATGCATCATGGCATAGAGAGTGAGATAGGTGTTCTTCATTGGCTGGGGTTGGTTCTGTGCATGGAATTTTATCACGAGCATTTAGTTGTTTGTACTGTAGATATCAAATACCTCATGTTCTATACTAGATGGAACATTTACGAACACTGCTCCAAAAGTTGAATCCTTCCTTCACCACAGATCTTGCCTGCCACCTGTATCAACAGCTGCTGACGGATCTCCCCATTCTGGGCCCGGGGCAGTGGCAGATGCTGCTGGAGTCTGGACCCAGGAGCCTGGCATAACGCTGCTGCCAGCGACAGTATGCCCTCCGTTGGATGCTTTCTCGTCGGCGTGAGTATCCCAGCCAACGTTGTTGGACATATTGTCCGCCCCCTTTGAGCTTGGAGGCTTATCTTGCGATCCCCATGTCGCTGTGAGATGTGTGTCTTCCCCCCAGTGATCACCCCTTGGCCTGACAGTCTCGTTACTGCGATTAGATCCTTGTTGACTACCTGGTTTGTCATTCCAAGATGTGTCTTGAACCGCCCAGTCTTGGTTGGTCTGGTCATTGTTCTTGTTCTGGTCCTGGCCCCAGTTGTTGTCGTTACTCGGAGAAGGTCCCCAATCTCCGTTCTGATCATCGCCTTGGGGGTTCGTCTGTTCGTTGTTCATCCCCCATTCATCTTTGGGAGGACCACCACCCCATGTGTCCTGCTGGTTGTCGTTGCCAGCGCCATCATTCCACTTGTTTGAAGGCTCAGGATTTCGTTTACCAATACTGCTTGGTGGTCCCTTGTTGCTGCCCCAGTTACTGAACGTGGATCTATAGTTTTTAGGTAGATATGGGTTTTCCTGCCAAGATCAGTCAGGTCAGTCGCATCACAAAGGGACAAGAGCGACTTACGGTTGTGCTTGGCAATGGGCCAACGTTGTTCTGGCCCTCCTTTTCTTTACCTTTGCTCGAGGACGGCGGCACAGCGTTGTCATTCCTGTTGGCAGTCTCAGGGTATTTACCTTGGGCAGCAACGGAATCAAAAGGTTGGGTCGGCGGTCCGTAAGGGTACCCATAGTGGCTGGTGTGCGCATTGTAGACTCCCAGCGGCATTCCCGGCGGCATTCCTTGAGTAATGGGAACATGGGGTGGGCCGTGTTGTTGCGGTGGTATCCCGTATGGTTGTTGGCCACGGAAGTTATGGTCATACGGATGCTGCGGCTGCTGCTGTGGGTTCTGAAAGCCATAATAGAACGGATTATTTGTAGGATGAGGGACACCCACGGGAAGAGGGCGGCTAAAAGCGTTACGGTTTGGGTACAATGCCTGAGCGTGGTGGCCACCATAGACAGGGCCGTGGTAGACTCTGACAACGTTGTGTTGGGAATCGTAGTATGCATTTGGTGCAGGATCTTCAGGAGTCTCGATAACACGCTCTGTCTGCACAACCTCCGCTCGAATTGGCTCAATAAGTTGTGGGCGTCGAGGGTGATCAACAGGCAGACCCTCTGGATAAGAGCATTTCTTGGCCCCTGGGTCGTATCTAGACTTTTCGACAGATGCTTCAACCTCGACCTTGTCCTTCCCTTTTCTGGATTTGCTCTTTTTTGGGGGGGATTTGCCCATGTCCTCTTGCGTGACACTAGATTCGGTCTTCTTCTTGGGCTTCCCTAGGCCGTTGGCCTCCAGTTTCTTTTCTTTCTTGCCTGTCTTCTTTTGCTCCTCCTGTTCTGGCTCGGTTTCTTCTACATCGCACTTAGCAGGTTCTGATTTTTCTCCGTCGGTTTCTGGTTCTGCAGTCTTCTTCCCATTATCCTTGTTACTGTTCTCCCGCTTCTTTGGCTTGGTGGGCTTGGTCTCTGACTCTGAGGCTTCACTGTCAGTCAGGGTAAACTCGCTGGTGACTTTGACTTTTTTGGTCTTGCCACTTTTCCCAGTGTTCTGGCTTTTGGGTGCAGCGGATGATTGAGACTCAGAGTCTGTAGTATCCTTAGCAGATTCGGAGACATCTGTCTCGGTCTCTGTATCTGGGCTCTTTTTGTTCTTGCTCTTTGGCCTTTTGGGTTGGGGGGCGACCTCTGCTTCAGAATCTGAGCTCTCTGGTTTGACTTCCACGCTCCTGTTCTTCTTCTTGCCTATCCGTCTCAATATCTGTCGTCCTTTGGTGCAACGCCGACACTTACAGGTTGGGTCAGGGTCCGAGTCCCAATCACTTTCTACATCCTCTGGTGATTTCTTCTTCTTTTTCTTGTTCTTGGACGTATTGGGGGTATCCTCTGATGATTCAGGGCTCGAGGTGCTGGCTTTGCTGCTTGGGTCACTGTCGGACTGGCCTGAATCCGACTCTGGCTCAGTGCTAGACTCTGGTGTTGATTGAGACACCTCAACCGTGGCTTTTGCCTTCTTAAGTGCTGATTTCTTGTGGCCTTCTTCGAAGCGGACCTTCTTGATGATGGTCTCGGGTTCGACAACAGCCTCAGGCTCTGTGGAGACAGGCTCTTTGACAGGGTTGCGTCCAGTACGAGGGTAGGTGATCCTTATGGTGTCTTGCTCTGCTTCATCGTCGGTAGTAACTTCAACCTTGACCACTTCTCGTTTCTTATGTTTCTGTTTTGGTTTCGGGGGTGGTCGAAGGGCGCTGGCTATAGTAGTACCAACAACCCATTCGCAAAAGTGCGTGGGACCAGTAGCCTTTCGAGTCATTGGTACGATAATGAAGAAAGTATCGTTGTGAAATACTGGTACACCATATACGAAGGGCCAAGGTTAAACGCTGGTGACTGAAAAGAATGAGGATTCGAAAGTTTTGTTTACTGGTTGCCAGGTAAGAAGATCTAGATACCTGGGTAGGTAGGTAGGTAAGTAGGTAGGTATATGTAGGTGTGCAGGCACTTGAGTGGTTGGTGTTAGGGGCAGCTGGCCAACAGTGGCAGAAGGAGAAGAGATGATAGGGTGTTATGGTAACCACCGCCTCATAAATTTTGACGATGATGTTGAGAGAAAAGAGAGGTAAATGGGTAAATATGGTCCTTGCAATGGGATTCCGTTTGCTGAAGGATGCAGCAGCGTAGAATCGTAAGGTGTAGGTACCAGTAGTAGGTAATAGGTGTGAGTTGATGGGGAAGATTTATATCGATATCAGGTAGGAGCTATTTGCTGATCGCGCCTTCTTTCATCTCCTGCACACTTCCAATACCAGTCCTGTCGAAGATCAACTCGCCCAGTTCATCGCACCACCGTTCCAGGTGAGATTCAGTCAACGCCACTACAGCTTCCCCTTCAACTTCTTCTGCTCCCTTTCCCACCGTTCATTTATCTTCCCGTTCTCCCAATAATGCCACGCCGCAACCGCCACGGCCAGCGGCGGACATCCAAGCATTAACCAAGACCACCAGTCAGGACTTGTTCTCTTGAGTTTTCCAATCGCTGCGTCGAGCTGCTCCTTCAGATCCTCCCTTGTACCGTCGTTCCAAAGAACAATTCCTTTACCCTCACCTCGCTGCTCGCACCGCGCTGCCTTTTCTCGCACGTCTGTTTGGCTGCGTACTCGATTCTCTGCATCTTCGGCACTGAGATGGGGATCCCGAGCACGTAGACGCTGCATCTGAATCTCTGGATCGTGAACTGCTACGACAACTGTCACGCCACAGAATCGATCGAGACGACTCTCGAAAAGAAGAGGGATGTCCAGAACTACAGCCCAATGACCTTTGAAATACGAGCTGACAACCATCTTGAACATCTCCCATCGAACAGCGGGATGTACGATTCCGTTCAGGACTGCCCTGTCCTTCTTGCGCTCCTCGCTGTCACCAAAGACACGACGTCCGAGAGCCGGCCTATTCAGAGGTCTGCCCTTACCATCAGGCCCATTCTCAGGCATGTTATCTGAAGGCTCTACCAGAAGATCCGGCGTCGTTGAAGCAAAATGTTGTAGAATGGCATTATAGCCTTTGGTGCCAGGTTCCACAACCTTTCGAGCTAGGATATCCGCATCCACAATTGGAAGGTTGTAAGGTGGTGAGGACAATATAGATGAGACTGTGGACTTGCCTGTGGCAATGGAGCCCGTTAGCCCAATAAGAAGCATTTTGTTCAGATGAAGTGAATCGTGTGGAAAGATATCAATGAGACAACCTGAAAACGGAAAACTGTAGCATTCGGATTATCTTGAATGAACCGAAGAAGGAGAACTGGATGATATGATTCTCGGTAGCAGTCGTGTAGGTTGGTAGCTAAGGCTAGGATGACATGGAGGGGGATGATGCAATTACCGAGGCTTCCCTGCCCATAGTAACCTTAATGGTGGGACGCATTCAACCTTTCCCAGGGTAATCATTTGCGCAAAAAAAAAAAAAAAAAACAAAGAAAAGGTCTAGGGAAAAAGGACAACAAGTAAAAGTCACGTCACTTTTCAGCATGTGAATGCTTCAGCTTAAAGACCCAACGTCGGTAACACACACACACACACGCATTGGCACTCACATGCAGCGAAATTTACCGCAAGATAAAAGTTTTTGTTGCTCGATCAGGAGCAATTTCTCGTTTCTCTATAGCGAATGCCATTTCCAAGTTCAATGGTGTAACATGTCCTTCCCCTTCTCAAGGTCCCGACTGCATCCTACTATCATGCTGAAAACAATCTTTGAGAAGAAGGTTCTCATGACCGAAGGTAATGCGAGCTATAAGGGGAACTATGGCGAAAAAGGTCCTGGTCAGCGATCAGCTCAAAACTGACTCAGCATGTCGGTCAAACCTACAGAATATCAACACAGGGAGAAGGCGTTTTCACTGCGTATCCTTTTATAAATTCACAAACGAACCTTTGACCTTGTTAGCTCCTCTTCACACAATCCAGACGCCAAAACATACCATCGGTCATGGTATATAAGTGTACCCCAACGTATACGCTCATGCTTTGGCCGCCAAGGTAAACCTTTTCATGCTGTTAGCTCAGATGACTCCAGGACACATCCGAGTCCACTCACTGGTCAACGCCTGCTGTCTAGTTGGGCAGGCGGACAGCATAGAACCACCCCTCGTCGGTGACATACCAGCGGCAGTCGCCCATGTGATCAATGGTAAATCGGTTGCGCTGAGTCCAGTTTCCGTCAACCTCACGAACATAGTAGAAACGGGAAGGGTCGTCATCCGCGGGCTTGAAGTCTTGGGGCTCGTAGAGCTTGTTTGCGTGGGCAAACTTGATCTGGCGAAGCTGCTCCTCGCCCGCGGTACGACCAAGACCAGACACCTCAGGGACGTGGCCAGCATTACCTGCAACGAAAGGGATTCCCCCAGCCATTGCAGCGCCACCCGCCAGACCGACCGTAGGTATGCCTGGAACATGTTGGGCATGAGGCACGAAGCTCTGCTGCCCTTGGACGTACACAGGCTGCTGTCCCATGGTCGGCTGCTGGACAAGGTAGGGCTGCTGATGGACAACATAGCTGCCAGGAACACATGGCTGAGGAGCCATGGTACCGACGGCTGGCTGCTGCAAAGGACAGTTAGCTGGAGTTCAGATGAAGCTGTGGAGTTACGGGGGAAAAGAAGGCATCAACGATGAGAAAGTCACGACGCATTAGACGCTTTAGGCCATAAGCAGTTGCCATCCTTTTGGATCACTCGATCACAAGGCGGGACAAAAAGAAAACTATAACAACAGCAAAAGCACCGGAGCCACTTGCATAATAAGTGTAGCCATTCAGATAAAACGTCTTTGGAAGCACTACGGTAGTGCACGCAGTGGGAGTGAGAGGGACGGGAGCGAGGGTACCTGGGGCAGGGGAAACAAAATGGAGAGAAGGCTGAGGAGGAAGAGGGGCACCGACTTGAACACCAGCAAGACCACTGTCAAAACGAGGGACGTAAACGTGAGGAATAGGCCCAAAGGTGGTATCGGGAACGGGCGGCTGGAAGTGAAGACCAGTAGGTGGCGGGCCAGTGTTTTGATAATCGGCAGACATGGTGACAGGCTGCTGCGAACCAGGACCTATGCCAATATAGGTGACAGGACTGTTGTTTGTGGAAGGTTGATGAAAGAAAGTCGTGTTGGTGTTTACCCCAGGTTGTATGAAAGGAGGGGGAAATACCTGGTGTTGCTGGGTCGCGTGAGGGAAGAAGAGCTGCTGTTGCGGGTGATATGCGGGCCCCTGGATGAAAGATGGGTTTGAAAGCTGGTGGCTAAGGCTCTGCGTAGGGTTGGCGGCAGTGTGCCACTGTAACTGACCCCCAACACTTCCAGGAGGAGCTCCAAGCTGAGGGAAATCCGTAGGTTGAGTATTGATGTTTGTACCGTCTTTGTTTACATCCGTATCCGATGCTGTGGGGGGGTCACTGGGGACTTTGGGAGGGACGAAACCGTCGAGTTTCGCGTTGAAACCGCCGTTTGGAGAATTGGCAGTTGTGTAGCCTGTGATCTTTCCGTTGTTGAAGGTCGTTTTCACGCCAATGGTTTGAGGAGACGAAGAAAAGGAAGAGGTTCTCTTTCCAGGTGTGCCTTCGAAATGCACCTGCCGTGAATCTGGGGTTTTGACTCGACGAGGGGTCTTTGGGGACTTGGTGTCAGGTGGTCCTGCCGAGGCCATGATTCTTCCTTCTCTTTTCGTCTCTTCGGGGAGGGGGGTCAAATATAGAGGATCCAAATGGGGGCGGTTCCTCGAGATGTGCTTTTTTTGACGCTGACTCACTGAGTCAAGGTCGTTGCTTAGGAAGAGGAGGCGATGGGTGAGGATAAGGAGTTGAGGGATGTGGTAGGGAAAAAACAAGAGAAGAGGCACGTTTCCAATTTCCATACAGTTCAGGGGAAATACCATGGTTTAGCGCGCCCAATTCTCTTTATCCTCACTCTTGTGTTTGATGTAATCCATATCAATCAATTCAAATGACAGAATAACTCTGTGAATTGTCGACACTCTCTTCACCCTGAACAAAGCATGTCCATATATCAAAACATTAGAAGCAGGCACATACAGGCTGCCGAACAGAACAACAAGTTTTCAAACAAACGAAATATCTGAACTAACCACTTTCTGAAGAGCCCAGCTCTGCCCGTCGTGCGTCCAGACAGATTGCTCTGGGGTATTGTGAAGCTCATCCAGAGGATCCTCGTATTTAGTCCATGTCCAAGGGAAACATGGAAGACACATGATGGCTTGCTGGGTGAAGGGTCGAATCTTGGCTTGTTGTTTTTCGTTGCTGTGAATGTGTTCTCTGAAAGTGTGTTTTTTTTTCCCGTGGATGTTGATGTTAGAGTAGGGGTTATCTACACTCAGGTATACACTATTTTGATACCATACCTTAGCATTCGGAAGCTTCTACTTAACGAGGACATAACGCAAACATTCAATACCTGTACAGAGAGCAGGCCGAACTTGAATATAAGAATAGGGAGTTTGCATTTACTTCCCGTTTCACATTATACAATCACCATTTCTGTACTACCTAAACATGTGTACAATAAGCAATCAACATCATGAATAATCTGAACCATGTAGGTATTCCAACTAACAAATGCACTCGAACGTGGCTGACAGTATTGTCTTCCCATATGTTCACTAAACTACAGCCTACACCAAAGATACCACAGATCACTATCTACAAGTACTCAGACACATCAAGTACACATCTCGATTAGTCAATAATCATCCTCAGTAATCATCCCTTCTGACACTGCCCCTTGAGATTCAAAGTAATTGTCTTTCCTTGACATCATTGGCATGGCAAAAACCTTGTCTGAGCTTCACATCATCCAAAGCTCTTATCAATCGAGTTCCATGTTCCAGTTCCGCGTCGCTGTGCTTCGTAAGCAGCTCGTCAATACCCTCAAGATCCTTTGCCGTCAGCTCGGGCTCCCCATGAAGTTGTGGGATATAGTCCACCAGTTCTTCGATCTGGGGCCATAGTCGGCGTAGTCGAATCTTCTAGGGCTACCACAAATCAGTCTTGGGTTCTGGCATTGTCTGCGGTGCAAGGAAGCTACTTACTCGAACAACAACCAAATGTTTTCCCGCCTGTATTCCCCCTCGAATCTGATCAAGGGAACCCTTCCCCTTGAATATTGACCATTCTTTCAAGTCTCCTGGTGTTTTACCAGCAGGAACAACATACTTCTCGTGGCGAATCAGTCTGAATATCCAATATGTTCTCCCATCTCGATGCGGGACAAACTTAGAATATGGCTTCGTAAGTTGCGTCTTCAACTTCGCAGCCTTGGTGCGTCCTGCTTCAGCTGCATATAACAAAGCAGCATCGATTTTTCTCAACGCTGTCAGTAAAGTTGCGTCACTTTCCATACCATTTGGTGGGTTCCAGGTATCCAGCCGGAGCAGGAACTCGTCAGAAGTGATGTCTGAAGGCATACTTGTGCGCCGTGAGACCAGCCCTCCATCCATGGTAAGGTCAAGGACAGCAACATGATAATAGCCAGGCAGTGTCGCGGACCCCTCAAGGAGACGAGCTCTGGCTATCATGTCTATTCTCTGAGGAATCTTGTAGCGAAAACTTACGTCTTCCCACTTCATTGGTACCTTGTTATTGTCGTATCTATTCTCATCCCATTGGTCTCGACATTTCATCCGCACCTCTTCACTGATGAGTGAGACAAGACTCTCACACCATCGCGGGCTCTTTGTCTTCCAAATCTCCTTCATCGTACGACCTCTCTCTTCTAGTTCTTTGGCAGTCGTTATTTGGGCGTCGGGAACCTTAGAAGTGATATCAAATGGGATGAACCAGGTCAGGTCAAAACCATCAGAGACCTGCATTCCTCTTGGCTGAGTAACATTTCCCCCCAACTGCGGACTGAAGAGGCTTGTGATATCAGGATCGTTGTTCTGATGGATAGCTTTGGCTCTGGCTTTCCAATGATCGAGGCGATATGCTATCATCTGCTCTTTAAATTTTGCAGCAGTGACATTGTTGTGGTGGCATACAGGGGGGGCCAAAACAGGGGGCGGTCGAGGAGCTGGTCGAGGAGCTGCACATGATGGCTGGCATGTCGATGCCTTCTTTGAAGGATCAGAACGTAACCTGAGAGGAGGTGTAGTATTCAGAAATGCAGCATAGTCTGGAGAAGAAGACCGGTGTGAAGCGTTGGCTTGGCGAGCAACTCCATGGTTTGGGTGACCAGGTGTTTCATTCAGTTTATTCGTCTGCCCTGTGGCGTCACTCTGTTGACTAGGAGGATCCATAGGACTCGTGAGTTATTCCTGATGCTGAAGGACTGGTCAATGGTAGTGACGCCAAGGGGCTATATGAAAAGAAGAAGCTGAACATAAGGTGTTGATACTCGGTGAGTCTGTAATTCAAGGTGTGTATTCATCGAAGAGTGAATTTGATAGAAGTAGAAGCTTATCTATGTTATCAGGTGGTTGCCTGAAGTTCTGACGATGAGGCAACAAATTTCAGAGAGGAACTGCAAGTTGATAGGTACCTAGGGAACAAGGTGACAGTCCGCACATGGTTGATAAGGGAACGGAAAGGAAAGGCGTTTGAAGTTTCCGTTAACAGCCCTCCCCTCTATTCGACGACCAACCAAAAGTGAGACGCCCAGGTCAATCAACAAATGCTAAACTGAATGGTACCACGTATAGCTAAGTATCACCTACTAGTAGCAAGTAGTAGGTAAAGATTATCTGGCGTATAGCCAGTACTGATGGGTTTCGACTGAGTTAACCATTCTTGAGCGCCAGGGAGCAAGTCAAACCCGTCACTTAGCCTCAAGCATGCCATTTAACATGATAGCAAATCAAACATCTAGTAAAACAGAAAAAAAGTTCATCATTATAGACCAGACGCCTGCCACCCTGACTCGGTCTAACGCTCGCTGACCTAACTTGATGATAATATACAGAATTTTACTCATGGGAGGAGAGATTTCCGTTGCCATGCTACCAAACTCCCCCATCCACCAAAAAGATCGCTGTAATATCAGCATATACAAGGGAAGCCAGTATCCCATAATCTGTCTTTGTCTTCATGCAGGTTTTCCATCTCCTTAGCATTCGTTTTCCATCCATCTAGTCTGTTCTCCTTTTCTTCATTTTCTCCCTTGATCAGTTGTGTTTGCGCGATTATAGCAAGACGTCAGCCGGCGCGGCGCCTACAGTCTGTTGTGTGGAAAGAAGTGTCATAATTGTATATTACAGGTTCAGCTCTTCGGTGGCTTGAACAGGTTCAGGGCCGGAGAAGAAGGTTCGTCGTGTGATCTAGAATGTGAAATTAGTACAAGGTACACGGTACGCTCTGATCTATACTCACAGCCCAGGCACCAGCAATAGACGCAACAATTCCACCAGACACCATCATAGGTCGGAAGCCACGAGTGCTCTTAAAGAGCATACCACTCAGTCCACCAGCAAGGATAGAGTTGGCAGCATCATGTTTGCCGCGCAGAGAACCGATCAAAGAGTTGAGACAGTTGTAAATGATGGCCACAACACCGGCCGAGTTACCAAGGTAGGGACCACGTCGGGTGATGGAGTTAAGAACAGAGTTCAATCGCAGCTTAGGGGGCTGGCCGTTGGATTTGCTCAGACCCTCCTGAAGACCAAGAGCACCTCCTATCGTCAATCCGGTCAAGTATGTGACACCAGTACCGTAGCAGAGATCGTCGGTGAAGCCGCGCGAGGGGAGAATTGACTGGCTGCCGGGCAGGTCAGACAGGGCTGAATCTTCCAGGGAGATGTATTCGAGGGTATCTCGGTTGAGTCCGGCAAGAGGGTGTAGCTGGGAGGGGTCGGCGAAGCTTGAGCTCTGAAGAAACGATTCAACGCCCTGTCCTTCGGTAGGGTCATACGAGAGATGGTGAGAGGGCTCCTGTGTCGGTGTGGGTTGGTGCTGCTGCTGCTGTTGCTGTTGAGAGCTAGGCTTGTTGCCTCCGGTCAAGGCGTTCCAGAGTGAAGACATTGTGAAGTGATACAAGGATGGAACGGATACAGAGAATGGAAGATCGATTGGCGCACACTGATATGGACGATATAGAGGAGGAAGAATGTGATACGGGAGGTTGTCGGCGTTTGGATTGAAGATCGCAGGGTTTCAAGACCGAAGCTCGGAAATTCCTCAGTCGCAAGTCGTTGATGATTGAATGATTGCCTCTCGAGTCAGGCTCAGAAAATTTTGGGAGCCACCCGCAATCCTGGCCCGTGCGTAGCCCGGGATTCTGCGATATTCCAACTTTTTTCACGTGACTTGACAGGAACCCTTTAACCCGATGCTAAGAGGTTTGCTTCGAACAGCTGAAAGGCAGATGATGATCGCTATCTGGTATACAGACACACGAAGGGAATAGTTTCAATGGGCGCTTTATTTGTCCTTGACTCTCGTTCTCGATGTCTCATCACGTTACATTGAGGCTGCTTCAATCGGTCGTGGTATCACACTTTTGACATGGAGTGCAGATGCAAAATTTTGCACTAGTCTGATCGGCCCAGAATACAGCCATGGAAAACAGATGCTTCCCGAACGTTTGGTTTGATCACTCATGAATTTGCGAGTCAAACATGCTCATTTTGTTTCGGAGTACGAGTTTACGGTTTAACAAGCGACCTGGGTATTTGTCTGGACGTAATCGCCGCGACGTCATTTACATCCAGAGCAAGCACTTCAGCTTTCTGGGTATCGCTTTCTACTACTTAAAACAAAATCCATATCGATATGTCGAGACCACCCCACAGTCACAAACCTCGGACGACGTTCGCGGCTGGTAGGAAAGGTGTTCACTTTGATATTGGGGGCCGGGAACGCGGAAATCGCCACGGTGAGCGAGGCAATCTCCGAGCAAGACGCCGTAGCGTAGCCGCCGTATGAAAATTATAACATTTATCATCACATGACGGTGATGTTAAAAGCTAGAATTCCCAACTGATGATGTAGATTAAAGGAAAGGAAAGTCAAAACACGGTCAGTGGATGGTGCATTTTATAGAGGTTTTCACGATGGGGCTGGTTGTCTGGTGTCACGTGGATCAAGTGGCTGGTCAGCCTGCAAGGTGGGGTCGTCACGGCTGTGGAAAAGGTTTGATTGGACAATTGAACGGATCTCTTGAACTGCACTCGTCCCCCTCCATCCTACAATAGAATTCGATAATGAAGCTTTACTTTAGCCTGCGGACCAAGTCGCCTGAAATTTTCCTATTACGTTTCATTACTAGGATAGGACTGGCAGCCATAAGTAGGCAGAGCACATTCTCAATAGGTGCCTTGTCCTTCTCAAACTTATGTATCTCATCATTCGTGAATTTGGGCTCAAGTAGAGTACAAGAGCACCTACCAGAGTATAAGAGGACTCTTTACATTAGAAGACTGGCTTTGTCTCTTGCTTAACTGCTTTCTTGCATTTCTATGCACAATTTCGGGTTACACATATTCGCTTCCCGTAAACCCCATGAATGGCTCCATAAGCACTCATCCTCTGCAAACAACAAGTCATTAGTAACAAATACTCCCAATACGATTATGAGGTTGGGCAAGACCACAGCTCTTATCACATCAAGGAGTACGATGCCAGTAACAATACGTATGTGTCTTGCATCAACTAGCGCAGAATAGTGTAAGCCTCCCAGCGATAGTTATCGATCAAGCTCTCAGTTTAGCTTGTCATATTGTAGGCATGAACCCATACATAAAAACAGGGAAGATCTGAAACAGCAAAGTAGCATTGAGTTGTCAAAGTTAACGCATACCCTATTATTGTCCACCAATAGTAATAATCACTTAGTTGTATGGTCAGGACTGAAGAGGGTCATCAGCTTTGATGTGATTTTCCAACCCTTCTCACCTCTTCATTATCCAGTTGTATCAAGCCTGATGCTCGGCTCAAAATGAAGACCAAGAGGACATCGTCTACCATCTGAAATGAGGCTGACCACAGTTCATCAGAAATAATGCATAAAAATGCGATCGACAGAAAGATTGCCAACCCATAGTTCTCGGAAGTTAACATAGCAATTGCCTGGTTACCCTGTAAAATCCCATTGCCAGGGGCTCGGGCCGTATATCTCGGTGCGACTTCTGTGTCAAATACAGGGACTCCCTACGGTCATAGCTTTCGGTAACTACTTAGACATGGTAGGTAGCTCGGGATGAGAGAGAACCAAGTAATATCGTATTTGTTCATCGTCCCGTTGCTGTTGCTGGGTGAGTAGGTGGAAGGAACAAGTCACGTGTATAATAAAGTGCCCGCCAGCCACAAGTGTTGCCTCCCGTTCATGAACAGCCACAGAAACTCCTGAGCTTACCCATGCCAAGATTTCCCCCGAAAAAAACGATACCCACCATGCGTTGGCAAAGACAAGGGTCAGTCCGTCACCCCGCCGACCATTCATCAGCACAAAGTGGGAGACCCCAAGAAATCTGGGTTCGAAGTCTCATGCGCAACACAAGAAAGCTTGGCTCTCCTCAAGTTTTTGACTTCGAGGATTCTGTATTTGATTCTTTTTTTCTTTCAAAGGTTTCGTGTACCCTTCCACAGCTAGAAACCTCAAGGGAACCATCGTCATAGCGCTTTTCTGTTTACTCGACAAGATGTCTCGACATCTTATACGCTACTTCACCTAAGACACGCACGCAAACCTCATCACCGCCAGTCTACCCTTATCCACAGGAGACAACACATCCCTATCCACAACACTCGTTGACTCATTGTGAACATTCCAACCACACGTCCGAAACATCGTCCTAATATCGCAAACCTTTTTTTTCAACACCATTGACTGGAAATCAATCCGCCAAATTCCAACGATCGAATTGAGACACTCGGATCTATCCTGTCGCCGCCGTCATGGCGCCGGCAACAGAAGACAGGTTCTCGGCACCTGGTGCTGTAACCTATGGCTCGAACAACCTGGTTGTCGGTGACGGTACATGGGATTTCGACAAGAATACTTTTCTCTTACCCAACTTACAAGGTCTCCCATATGAGACAATGCGATACAATGGTTCGTCTTAAACCATACCGTACTAATCATGCTTCTAACACACCATGGCTTAGGCATGGGAAACAGATTTTCGACACTGTCCCAGTATCATAGGCTTGTCTTGGCCCATGGTATCATGGCCGTTATGATATTCCTATTCCTAATACCCTTTTCCGTCATGACAGCAAGGTTCTATGCCGGTCGACCGGGATGGGCAGTCAAATATCATGCCCAGGTGAACATCCTGGCTGCTCTCATGCTTATTGCTGTCTTTGTCTTGGGCTATTTCTCTGTTGGGCCAGAAAGAAGTTTGACAAACCCGCATCACGGCATTGGTGTCGCCATATTCACACTCTTCTTTTTGCAACTTGTTGGGGGTCGACTTATCCGAAGAATCACCAAAGCCCGCTCTCTTCGCATCATGATACATCAATGGTTTGGCCGAGCCATTGCGTTACTCGGTATCATACAGATTCCCCTTGGACTTACATTATACGGATCGCCACTGTATCTTTTCATTATATATGCCGTATGGATGGCTATTCTCCTCGTCATTTATTTCATCTTGAGTTATCAGGCTGCTGGACGGCGAGACGTATACATGAGTGGTGCCCGGTCCGAGATTGGTCCATCTGAAGCTACTCGCACCCGTGTAACGGAATCTGAGTACCTTTCTGACTACAGACCTAACGATGGCGAGAAGAGCAAGGCCAGGTGGCTAGGACCTCTCGCTGCTGGAGCAGGACTGATGGCTCTGGCAAGGGGGCGTGGCAAGAAGAACGACGATGACCGTAGTCGAATTCGAAGCAGGTCTCCATCTCTCGACCGCAGCCGAGGGCCCGAAGTCATCGGCTCCCGCGTCGGGTCTGCCAGCTATCTCACAGGCGGGGAAAAGTATTCCGATCTTGCCCCGCCAGTAAAGGATAGTGGTGGCGGCGGATTTGCCAAGTTTCTCGGTATCTTAGGTATGGGCAAGCTTGCATCTGGGTTGACAAACAAGCGAGCCCGGCAAGATGAGCCCTACTCTGAATACTCTGCCGTCTCTACCGAGACACCACGTCGATATCGTTCCGATCGCAGGGCGCCAACAATGACTGATTTTACTAGTGTTATTACCGATGACACTCGAGCAGGCCCTGACATGACCCGAACATCGCTTGTTCCTCCTTCTGGGAATCCACCGCCTCCTGTCATGTCGAACTTGAGAAGTGCAGCGGACTCTTCTAGACTGAGCTCGGTCCCACCCGTGACACCGCGGGCTCAACGAGCTCGTCAGCCAGCCTCAAGGCGCAGCTTTGAAGAATCCGACTACTCATCCTATGTGAGCCCATCTCGTCGACCTATCCCGGAAAAGAGTGGTGGGTTTGCTAAAGGTATCCTCGGTGGCCTTGGAATGGGTTGGCTTGCAAAGAAGTTTGCGGATAGGCGGGCGCAAAAGGAAGAACAGCGTCTTAAAGATGAAGAAGCCATGAGATCCGAGAGCGAATTCACCAGATATACCGGCGATGGACATCCTTCACCTACAAGACATAATTCTCGAAGGCCAATCCAGCGGCGTCAGACAGGGTATCCCGACACAATCCTATCGACCGAAATGACGGAATCATCAATCGAACCTCGGCCAAGGAGAGGCAATTATGTCCCACCAACAGAGATGAGCACGCTTCCTCCAGAAACCTCAATCATGCCCGAAAGCCGCCATAGTGCATCCAGGTCGAGACATGATATCGAACCGGTCTCGATGCCACCAATGCCATCAGATCCGAGAGGTGTTTTGGCGCCAGCTCTAGTACCTACTGAGTCAACGAGTTCCAAGATCTCTCCAGGTTCCAAGCCATACCCATCTCGACAAAGCCGGGCAGGCAAGGGCCTCGAAGCGGGTGACGCTCCACCTGACCGCGAGCGATATGCATCACCCAGTCTCAGTATGAAGATGAAAGTGCACGACGATAAGGACAGGAACGTGACGTTGCGACGACTCACAGAAGACGAGTTGAAGGCGGCTCGTGGGCGTAGGGATTCGGAAAGTAGTATTTCAGGATTCGACTCGCCAAACCATGGGCGTCGGCGATATCGAAGAGACTCGAGCAACCGGAGAGCTGAAGCGGCTGCGGAGCGACGGGCGGAACAAGAAGACTTGATGGCACCATTATCTCCACCGAACCCTGCGTTTGCAAAACAGCGGAAGAGTAACAAGGACTCTGCCTATTACTCAGGACAGCCAGCCCAACCAGCACAGTCCACAGCTGGCCCATCCGGATCTGCCGCGCTAGGTTCTGTGCCGTTCGCTGGACAAACAGTGTCTAGTCTAGGCAGTATGGGCCAAGAAAGCCATGGTACTTGGAGTTGCATGACCCCCTCCCATCATCCCGCCAACAACTCACCACCGGAGGGGTCTGCGGCGGATAACAGGCGACGACGACGACTTGAACGGAGAAGAGCCAGCGGAGCTGACAAGCCGGTGGCCGCTGTGGATATGTTTGACTAGAATGAGAGCCGCACAGGCTACGATGGGCTGTGAGACAGCGTTACGACCAAGTTTCTTTTCCTTGCTGATTCTCAGCGGTACCTAACTCATGATCTTGTTTTTTGTCAAGGCATTGTTGGCGTGTCTACACATGGTGGAAAACTGGTTCTTGATGGCGTTAAGGGGATGTTATTCTAATTATGTTAACTTGAGTTTGAAGATAGACATGAATGAATTATATCGAGATTGTTGGTTTGATTGAATAGCAGGAGAGTTATACCATGTGATGCTAGGCATAGAAGAGTCCCGAAATGAAAGGCATTAAGCTATTCGGGCAGTAGCAACAATAATACTTCGAGAGAATCGACAAACCTCCCCACTGAAGGTTCTTGTAAGACAGTAGGTACTGTAGGTGTGCTCTCTACCTAGGTACTCCTGCCGTTCATAATCCCCCTGACATCATTCATCCCTGCCAGAGCTTGAGAAGAAGGTGCGACACAGCAGATGAATGTGCCCCACTAATTTCAAGATACGTAGCTCCACAATGCAAAGTCACTCAAGCTCTGAAGAGAGGTAACTTACCCTTATACCTTTCTTTTTCATTTGTCTTCCTATTTTATCCCTATACGGGCACCCCAATGGCCCAGAGTTTGAACTCCTGTCGACTGCGATAACGATTGCAATTGCAAGGGCCTCGAGAATGCCGCCCAAAAACTCCAAAGCAAACCCAAAATTCAAGGCTCAGTCAGCGGCCAAGTCGGAGCACGATATCCTCGCGGCACGATGGGCGGAAGCTGAACGTGTCCGAGAAGCTCAACAGGCTGCGTCCAGGAAACCGGGACTCCCGTCTGTAAACGAGAACCTTGACGTACTAGAAAAGCAACGACAAAAGCTTGACCAGAAGCGACATGGTGTTTATGAGAAGCGTTGGAGATGGGCCGTTGCATTCTGGGGGTTGTTGCTCGCCATTCATGCTGTGGGAATATGGCTCTTCACTACTGGGTTTCTCCTCACTCGTTTTGTGTTGGAGGAAAAGTCCAATTGCACAGTCCCGCCCATCGATAACACCAAGGGCCTGCTCAATGTTGATGGTGGTTGCTGGCACCCCAAGTCCTTCGACAAGGCGGTTGTCGTCCTGATTGACGCGCTTCGATACGACTTTACAGTACCCGGAAACACGGAGGATCCTCAACCATATCACGACGCTCTCCCATTCCTGTATGAAACGGCAGTCAAGTCTCCACAAAACGCCTTCCTGCGACCCTTCATCGCCGACCCCCCTACGACGACCCTGCAGAGACTTAAGGGCTTGACGACTGGAACTTTGCCAACTTTCATCGATGCGGGCAAGAACTTTGCGGGCACTGCTATTGAAGAAGACAATTTGTTGATGCAGTTGAAAGATGCTGGCAAGAAGATTGCTCACCTCGGAGATGATACCTGGTGGTCTCTCTTCCCCGACTACTTCGAGCCAAACATCAGCAAGGCATATGATAGCTTCAATGTCTACGATCTTCACACCGTCGACAATGGCGTTATTAACAATATATTCCCTCTGCTGGGCGAAAAGAGTAACGATTGGGATCTGCTGATCGGTCATTGTCTGGGTGTTGACCATGCTGGCCATCGTTATGGCCCTAATCATCCCGCCATGGCGTCCAAACTTCAACAGATGGATGGCTTCGTGCGCAAGGTTGCAGAGAACATCGATGACAAGACTCTCTTGATTGTCATGGGAGATCACGGCATGGACAGCAAAGGTGATCACGGTGGTGAGAGCGATGACGAAGTTGAGGCGGCTCTCTGGATGTATTCTAAGAAGCCATTTTTCGGCAGAACCTCATCCGAATTTGCCATCCCCCCTGCCAACGCTAAGCTTCGACCAGTCAACCAGATCGACCTCGTACCCACCCTCGCCTTACTGCTCGGTATCCCAATTCCTTACAACAGTCTGGGAGCGCCAATCGAAGAAGCCTTTGCAGGAGTCAAGGGTAACGACTGGCGTAACTTGGCGGCTGTATCGAGGGTCGCTGCTGCTGCCACTGAGAGATATCAAGCCTCGTACCAGGAGGCTCAGGGCATCTCGCCAGGTGACGAACCAGGATCTCCCGCTGCGCTATGGTCTGAAGCTCTTGCCATCACCAAGGATGACCGCCAAGCATACGCGGCGTTTTCCAAATTCCAGGAGGTGACACTACGAGTCTGCAAGGATCTCTGGGCTCGATTTGACGTTCCACGTATGATCATGGGCATTGTCGTTTTTGGTGTTGGCCTCGTGATTCTTCTGATGTACTCAGCCCGCGATGCTGATGATGACTGGATTGTCTTTAATGACGCCGAACTTGATTACGCCGAAAAGAAGCTTGAACTGATGGGTTTCCGGGGTGATATCGAGCCTCAGGAGGACGAGATATATCACAAGGACATCATGCAGGGTCTGTGGGATGCTAGGATTCTTTTCACTATCGCTGTTCTTGTCGGTGTCTCCTTATACCGCCAACAACCGTTGGATGGCCTTATTACGGTGGTCACAGTTTTGCTCGTATCGGGTGTGGGAACTTCGCTGCACAACGCTGGCAAGACCTTGCTCAACCTCATTCCATCATCGTTCTGGGGCTGGATGGCTGTCGTCTTTACTGTCAGCCAGTCTATCGGGTTTGCCTCAAATTCGTATACAATCTGGGAAGACTCTATTCTTCTCTTCTTTATCACCACTTTTGGTGTGGCTAGTGCCATCAACTCATCCCGTATTGAGTCTCGAGTCAACCGTACCATGGCCATCTATCACTCGGTGGCCTTTGTCGTCCTCGGCCGTCTCGCCTCGTACTCAAAGCTCTGCCGTGAAGAGCAGATGCCGTACTGCACTTCGACTTACTATGCCTCGTCTACCTCATCAACTTCTGCTCTTTGGCAACTTGTCATTCCCTTTGTTGTGTTCTTCGGTCTACCAAGTATCATAAAATCTTTCCTCCAGCCTACGAGATCTTACGAGGGTCTTGCGCCTACGTGGATTGGATATGTGTTCCGTGGCGGTCTGTTTCTTGCCGCTACCTACTGGCTCATCGACGCCGCCGATAACGGCGACTGGCTTACCTCATGGGTTCCCGAGGGTACATTCAAGACTATCGGTGTTTATACAGCGCAAGTAGTCCTCGCCCTGGCCCTGGTCGCAGGAAGCACCGCTTTTGTATGGGCACCTCCTTGTGTATCGATTTTGTCCTCCCAATCCACCAATGGACAGCCTCTGGTGACTATTTTAGGCTATGGTAACGCCATTGGATCTCGTTATCTGCTACTGCCTCTCAACTTTCTTTTGGCCTGTTTCCTTCTTTCAAAACCCATGGGCGGTGGTGCCTTGGCTATCATGATGTGGCAGATTCTGACGTTGGTGGAGATCCTTGACTTGAACGATCTCAAGACAGATCCTATTGGCCCAATCATGCTCGCCGTGCTCGGCAACTTTTATTTCTTCAAAACAGGACACCAAGCTACTCTGGCTAGCATTCAGTGGGATAGCGCATTCATTCCTCTCTTTACCATTCGCTATCCCTGGACCCCTCTGGTCGTGGCCCTAAACACGTTTGGAGGCCAGATCCTCGCTGCGGCGTCTGTGCCTTTGCTTGCCTTGTGGAAAGTTGGGCCCAAGCAGAAAGGCGTCCTGGATACGGTCACCCGCAGTCTAGGAGTATTCATTGTCTATTTTGCTGTTGAGGCTCTAGCCACTATGAGCTGGGCTGGGTGGCTACGCCGCCATCTGATGCTATACCGCGTCTTCAGCCCGCGCTTCATGGTCGCTGGTGTCCTGTTGCTTGTTCTCGATCTGGTGGCCATCGTGGTGACATTGGGAGGACTGCGTAGCAACACCCTTGCCATCAGCGAGATCTTCGGATGGGCGAATTAAAACATCAAGTGCACAACTTTCGTTTCACAATCACAACTATCTCGTTTCTCTTGTATCTTGTATGTACGTTATATGTTTGGTGGAAGGGATGGAAAATGGTGTATGGGAAAAGGGGGTTATTGAGACTAGACACGGTGTCGTCTCTTGGGTAAAGCCAGATTAGATGAGTGGTTATTTATTTAAATGTAATAATAGTATTTCGTTGGCAATTTTCAACATAGCCTGAAGTGTTGTGAGACTAATTGTTGGTCCATTCATCCCAATGATACGACATCCGCAGTCCCCTTCACAGCCATGCCTCCCTCGGGACCTTCGACCCATACATCCCACCGTCCTCCATCGCCCTCCCCATCACGTGCCGCCCTTCGCACATTAATTGTCATGCGCTCATCGACATATAGAGGCGCATAGTTGCGGTACGCGAAATGACCAACGGTAAGATCAGGTCCAATATGGTCGTTGAGAACACGCAGCATGAGAGCAAGGGTTAGAGGTCCGTGGACGAGAAGAGCTTTGTGCCCGTCTACGTTACGCGCGAAGTGAGGGTCGAAGTGGATGGAGTGAGCGTTGAAGGAGAGGGCGGAGAAGTGGAAGAGATGGATTGGGGAGGGTGTTAGGGAGATGGAGTGGGATGCTGGATGAGGATCTAGATGACGATTTGTCAGTTATCGCGGGTGCTGTGTTTGGGATGAGACATACACTTAATGATACGCGGTGTTCCCTTAGGAGATTCGTGATCCTTCATAAACACCAACGTCCTCCTCTCTTCAATATTCCATATCTTCCTTTCCAGGTCCCCATGTCCTGACCCATACCTCCTCCAAACATCCACAAACACCTTATCCCCTCTCAATGCCACGTCCTCCACCTTCTCTCTACATACGCACTCGCCGCCATCCAACCTCAGCACATTCCCAAACGTGACCTCTCCGCCCGCCCAGACCCTTCTCGTAAACGGCGGTCCGGGCGAGTGGTCTGGATCAGCGCCATCAGGGATGAGCTTAGATGGAGGAAGTTGGATTGGGAAGTACACAAGATGATGGCCCTGGGGAAGGAGTGAGGCGGGAGATGATATTGTGGGCGATGAGGATGGTGGTGAGCCCGGAGAGATGAGATCTGTGAGGGTTGTGGTAAGGAGATGGGATGGCATGGGAGTGAGATAGTCGGGGATGATTTTAGGAGGATGAGCTTTAATACCGTCTATTGCTGAGCTCACAGACGCAGGTGTCGCGTATCCCCTACATCCTGCCTGACCGGGCTGCCTGAGTAAGGATAATGTTTTTTGCAGGAGCTTCATTTTGGTGGACGGTCTCCAGGTTGAAATACAAGATGTTGCTGAGAAGAAATTTGGTCGGCAATAGTGTGTTGCCGAAAGACGTGGTAGGATGTAAGACTTTGGACAGAACACAGAAACCATATGTGATTATTGGTATGCAAGAGTGTCCCATCAGCGTCCAACTACGTCTTTCTCTTGTTACTGCTGCTGAATGAAAGCTGGTTGGCGTCATGAGATGAAGTTGTTAGGTTTAGCACCATGGATCACATCTGGATCGGGCAAACAGCGCTTAGGGGCGGATACAGTACAGGGTAATTCGAAACCACCACCAAACAACCAATATCCACTACATACCTAGCTAGTATCGTTTGTACACATGTTGCATTCAATATCACAGGACATGGCAGCATAAACACAGCCCAACGCGCTTCTTTCAACCTTTCAACTGCTTCTTATCCATCATTGTACAATACAAGTCATACTATCATCATGTTCTATCATCGAAAAAAATTCCACAACGTTGTCATGACATGCCCTGTCACAATGTACTTTTTTCCATCCCTCAAATGCGTCAAAACCAGCCCTGGCATGGGTCAAACCAGGAAAAAAGTAATCCGGGACCCTTTATTATATGAATACTTTGTGCCGCCGCTTGTGACAAAACCTC
This sequence comes from Fusarium dimerum, assembly GCA_013623525.1. Taxonomy (NCBI): domain Eukaryota; kingdom Fungi; phylum Ascomycota; class Sordariomycetes; order Hypocreales; family Nectriaceae; genus Fusarium; species Fusarium dimerum. Next base: position 40,009 of record JABGLY010000469.1, read on the forward strand.
ATGCGACAACTCTGTGGGTTTCGCCGTCTAAGCTCTTCAGGTTAGTCCACCCGGTCCCAGTCATCGCCTATCCATTTCCAGTGGATAGCCAAGACATCAATCAATGCAGCCGGCTAATGCTGCGTGTCTTCCTAGAACACTCCCCTTGCTGCAAATCTACAGCAACTCGGAAGGAGTCTCGACATTGTTCTTGGCAGCCCAGCTCTGAAGATCAGCACGGCAGTTGTCGAGGGCACCGGACAGGGCGAACTGGGTGTTGACACCCTCAATTCGGTGAGTCGAGTTGAGGTTCTTGACTAGGGTGATCTGGAAGCAAGTGGCACTGCCCTGGCGAGAAATGATGGTCGAGTAGGCAAGGAAGTATTCCCAGATCTACAACAACAGATTAGCCACTCGTCGTCTACATTTGTCTCAACAAGTAATGAATAAAAACTTACGCGGAACCATCGCTTGCCATACTTGGCCTCAACCTTGTCACGGTTGCCCATCCAGTTGCGGTACCATCGCCAGAGGGTGGCAGAGTAGTGAACACCGATAGTATCAATCTGCTTGATCTCGAAACCAGCCGCCTCGAGCTTATCGATGGTCCATCCAAGGGGAGTAGAGGCATCAGCACCAGGGAAGATGTACTTGTTCATGAACAGACCCCAAGTAAAGTCCTCGTACTGCCAAGCCTTGCGGAGACCGGCGTACTGGAGGAAGAAGACACCATCATCATCAAGCATGTTGTAAACCTGAGTGAGGAAACCAAAGAAGTGACGGATACCAACGTGTTCGGACATCTCGAGACTGGTAATCTTCTTGTAGCCGCCAGCAGGAACAGGGATATCACGGTAATCAGCGCAGACAATCTTGCTCTGCTCCTCAGGAATTCCGACCTTGCGCATGGCAGCGTTACCCCAGGCGGTCTGGTTGCGACCAAGAGTAACACCGGTAACATGAGCGCCGTAGTTCTCACTAGCGAAGCGAGCAAGGGTACCCCAACCGCAACCGATGTCGAGCATAGTGTCACCCTTGGTGAGTCCAATCTTCTCGCAAACAACAACGAGCTTGTTGTCCTGAAGCTCCTCGAGAGTCTCCTCGCGATCAATGTCAGAGATGATACCACTGGTGTAGATCATACGAGGACCGAGGAACCAGCCGTAGAAGTCATCACCCCGGTCATAGTGGTCACGGACCTGCTCCTCGTCTGTGCATATCGATGTAAGCTCCAGGATTCCATAAAAAAAGTTATTGAAGGGTCAATGCACATACCCTGAGAACGAGTGTGCATGATGACCTCGGGCATCATGCCAAAGAGAAAGAACCTGATGAGGCTAATGGTGAAGCGGAAGGAGGCCCAGTCGTGGCGATATTCCAAGACCTCGAGGCAGTCACCCTTGAAGTCAACGTCTCCATTAAAGTACATCTCATGGAAGGTCTCCATGGGGATCTTGTTGTGTCCACGGTACTTGAGACGGTCAGACTCTTTCTTGAAGTCGAGATAGTATTCGATAGGGCGTCCAGGGAAGCGAGCCTTGTCATTCTTGCGAGGGCTGACGGAGGAGACAATGAGCCAAAAGGCACCGAGAATGGGAAGATCAATGATCAGAGCAATGAAAATGGCAGTCTTGATACCGAAACCAATCTTCCAGCTCAGGTAGTAAGGGATCAGGGTCAAGGCAGCGATGAGGGCATAGTTGTTGAAAGTGTCGGCACCAGGGCCATCGGCAGGGAGAGGAGCATTCTTGATGGCGGGATACTATTGGGATGGACCAGTTAGCAAGAATGAAAGCCATTGAAGGAGATGAGTGATGTTCTGTTGTCCATCGGCCAATACTAGGCTTCTTGACAGAGTCGTTCAAGGTCGTGAAGATGACAACTAAACATCAAAACACAGTGGAAACATGACATACCCTGGTTGTGCGAACACCACAATCCTCCAACTTGTCGAAGTTGGGCTCAGGATAGTCAGGAGTTTCGATGAACTCGAAGTCGACGTTAGTAGGCTTCGACATGGTGGCGACGGATCTTGATAATAGATCCAATGGCTACCGAATACCTAGAAGAAGAGGAAGAGGTGAAGGGCGGAGAGGTGAGTTAAGGTAAAAAGGAAAGACCAGATATGGTGACAGTGGGGTGGGTTTTTTTTTTTCCCTCCCTCTCTCCTTCCAGGGGATTGGCGATTTCGTGGGGTTGGGAGAAGGAGCTCTGACCTTGTAAAACTGGCCAGTTACATGTGAGACTTGCTCTAAAAAAGAGGTCTACACAAGCTACAGCGAACAGGGCAAGGGGGGAGAACTTGTGAAGCGGTGAAAAGGAACGGAGCTTTTCATGATACACTCTTAACGCTTTTGATTGGACAATGGCCCAACCAGAAAAAGGGGGTTGAGCCATTCACAATCTAGCCCCCTGATTAAGGGACAGTAACTACCCGAACGTTCAGATAACCTATTCCGTGGCATTGCAAAGAGTTTAGTTTAAACCCCTCTCTTGAACGCCGAATAGGGGGCTGGACACTTGAATACCTAAATACAGGAGGAGGGAAGGAGCTCAAGTGGTTTTTAAGGGTCCTAGAACACTTGGGAGGACGACGAAAATCTTGGGCAGCCCCAAGAATAGCATTTATTATATGACGAAGTGATGCACGTCATCTACACAGGCTTATACATACGACCGTTGAAGAAAGAATACGCCCAACCGAGTTAGAACAGACATGTTGTTTGTAAACCTGAAGAATTTTTGGCGTTACGTTGTGTTACGATACCCACATGTTGTTTGTGCCATCCACAGGTCTTTGAGGGTAGTTGAGCCTCCTGGAAATAATGCAATCTAACCAATAGCCACCTGTTGTTTCCTCAGGACCCAGGTACTGCTGTACAGACAAAAAAATGTCATGCATTTCATCAATGTTGCGCACCGCCCCCACCAGTGGACTGCTCCTCTTTTCTTCTTTTTTTTTAATCTCAAATAGTTGTTGCTGTCGGTTTTCTCTCTAACTACAGTGAGCATTTATAGATACAGACGCGCGTCGCAATAACATGGCGAGCCCCGAGAAATCCGTTGCCTTCTGTCTTCTGGTTCTTACATCTCAGTACCATTGTTAATCCTTAAACCCAACTGCTAGGGGTAACGTGGCTTCTTTGCTTGGTCAATAGTTGAGTGGTTTTCAGTTCTACCACAGAACAACTGTCCATTACTGTTATCTATATAGATGGTATAAAATTGACATAGTAATTGCCTGAGACTGAGATCCTGTGTTGTGACCTGGGCTACGATACTCTGTATAATTAACTTGATCTCAAAACAGAACACAAGGCTAAATCTCGATGTGGTCGATGCATAGGTTTCGCCCTGAAAATATGGCCTTGGATAAACTGTATCGGCGACTTTGAAACAAGCAACTCTGTGTCCCATATCGAAAGTACCACGAAGAATTACCGGGCCGTCAGGCTGGTCTTGAACTGGCGTGGGAGTCCGCGGGTCCCGAGGAGCTGGAGTTGGGGATGATGTGACACAACTATCAGCAAGCATACTAAAGAAAAGGTATACCGTCAGAATCATCACTTGGATCAAGTCTTAGTAGATCTGAGACATGAAGCAGGTCAAATTCTAACGTGCAACAGTCTCGGGTCGTCCCCTGTATTAGATGCCCGGACATGATTGGGAATGCTGGTCGTGTTTTGTGGCATAGCATGCCATCAGCCTCATTGTTTCCTCGGCTGGACAAGCTCACTTCACTCAGTTACCTGCGATCTATTAGATAATCCAAAAAGAAAGAAAACCACGATTCTGATACGCTAGTCTTCCTGATGGAAAAATATAGTCCAGTCTATGATAATGAGATCGCTATCCTGCCTGTCGCGTGTTGCTATCAATATAATTACATGCTAATGGTCAATTCAGATGCAGCTACCAGGGGTCATCCCAGTGCCAAGACCCTGAACGTGGCTTACATAACCACCCTGCAAATCATCCTTGGCAACTCTCATTGACAGCACCAGACCCTGTATCAACTGCTATCCTTAGGGGTCGTCAACCTCTGACTTCAAACCGCCCAGCATCCTAAAATAAAATCAGGCATTACAACTGTCCAGTCTATCATGCTCGCCTACAGATTCTCGGTGTTCAAGATTCCTGCCAGGGTCATGAAATCGTTTAATCTCCAAGCACTTGGGGAAATATCTGTAAACCTTCGCGATAACACAATCGTGAAAGAACATAATTGGGAGAGCCGATGGGTTTCAACACAAATCATACTCCTGTAAACAATGATTTTGCTTCCTTGGCAATGAAGAGAACACCATCATCATCAGCAACCCCGACTCCATTGTGCAACTCACGATTTCTATTCTTCTCTCACCTGGATTTCAGAACCATAGCTGTCTCGTTTCTTTGAAATTTACCTGCCTGCGAAGATGTTTTCCGATAATCATTTACTGCACACATACTACTTACTTCTCTCTTAATCTGATCCGACAACATGTATCCGCCCAGGTCCCCCTTCCTCGCATCACTAGCCGTTTCACCCATGGCTGCGCCAGCCTAGAGACAGGGCGCTATCGTCCAGGTTCACGATTATTCCGAATCCCATGTCATAGATGGAGACGCTGGCAACACTCAACACTCCTCGAAGATGACCAAAAGTTCTCCGCTTGTCACGCCAAAGTATCCTGAAAACACATCCCTTTGAGTCTTGTGCGCTAAACAGAAGACTAGATCGACCCTCCTCCGGCTAATTTAGCCGATGTCATTGAAGACCAAGGGGGCTATAGAAACTGCCGAACCTCCTGAAGATGATGCGGGAGGTCTTGATGATGCCATTGATCAGGCGGGAGGAATAGACACCCTAGAAGCGACAGGCTCGGCTGGACAGGCAAGCATGGGGTTTAGCCTAAGGATAAGCATCCACCACATGCCGTCTTGCGGATCCATAAGAGAATTCTCAGGAATTCCCCATAAGCAATAATCGCTAATATTGGTTATAGAGGGACCAAAAACGAGATCCTGAGGCTGTAACTTTCAGTCGGCGCCCTTGATATTCATATCTTGGAGGGCCACGAAAGAGTGGACAAGCCTGATGAGCAGCAAATCAAGCTTGAAACGAATGCGGTAACTGGCCAGGAGACAGCCAGAAAGGCGAGCTCAAATGTGAGCTTTCAGAGTAATCCACCACCCCAGAGGGGAATAATGCGATGAATCACGGATAATGGATGGAAAACCCGGCACAGAGCAAAGCCAGAGAAGATGAAAGAAGGATATGATGTCAAGTGCGGGATTTCAAGAGCTAGAAGCTAGACTAAAGCCACGATGTTTTTGACAGGTCATCATTAATTTGTGCTTGCTTTGGCGGCTGGATTGGAGTCAGAGAGGAGTGCGCCAATAATGTACAGTGTTTGGGAATAGTACAAGCAATTCTTGTTTGCTTGAGCTGATGCTTGTCTACATCCTAGGCTTTGCGCCCTCTAACTAGGGCTGCGCAACAAGACAAAGTCTGTCAAGATAAGACGACTTTCCCCAAGATATCAACTAGGAGTGTAGTAGGCTGACGGTAATAATGTTAGTCGCAGCTGTCCTTGGCTTACTTATATACATGACTTGGGAAGACTTACGTGTAAGATTAGACTAATGATTTGAGACTTTAGCTGAAGGCATCGGTCCTCATATCCAATTCATCTTCATTTTCAGACTATCGAAAACAAAATCTCCTAATGAGGGGAGAAATGTCAAGCTTGGACATGAATTGCGATTGGGCTAATATCATGACATCTAGATCGCTCGAGATCCACGGATGCTCCCGTTGCTTGCTTTAAAAAAAACTACAGGCCGAGCTCAAAATAGGGGAACTTTTACAACCACTCAATCTCAGCCATCCACTTAAGCCCCTTGTTATACCGAGATTTAACGCTCTACAGATCATTGATTCTATTGCGTTGCCAACCCATACTTGTAAAATGTAGAGTTGCAATGCAGCACGGGAGTCCATTTGTATGATCGGGACAAGCCAGTAAAGCGCCAAGAACTACAAAAGATCGCACCTTCCCTTGACCATTGTTTAGGGCGCTTATTTCTTCCACTCTCCTGTAGATGGAAGACGGCATTTGCTATAGATTCCGCAGTATAACCGGCCGCGGCAAGTTTGGATATGGAAAGATCCGTGCTTTGACGTTAACAGCAACTGCCTGAAACAAGTGGTTTCCGATATCCATTCTTGCCTTACTTGGCTTCTTGATCTTGGGTCCGGGGCGCGTGCTGTTCCGTCTGAGTCCAGACCAGGTGAACTCTCGTTCAACTTCAACATGTCGGTCCGATCAGTCGTTCGGCTATTTGCTGATACAGTTGGCCTGCATCTTGTCCTTCTCCTATTTTGTCGATGAAACCGTAGACCTAATCATCAGGATACACACCTTCATCATACAGAGACTGTCCTGCATCTTAGCTTGTTTGAGATCTGGTCTGATCTGACCATCATCTTTCGACGACCGGCTGATATTTGATAATTCACCAGTAGTCCTCACGCCAACAGCCATGTCAGAGTCTTAGGGGAATGAGCAAGCTGCATTGACAGTATCAGAACCACGAAATTCTTCAACTGACAGATCAGAAAAGGCTGCTAAGGACGGGGCTGTAGCTGGCTCGGATCCATCCCCAACCACCAGCTATCCAACATTTCCAGATCCTGTCAAGATTCGATCTGGTTTTCGCAAACATGTCCAATTTCTGACCTCTCCCAGACATAGATCGATAGATTCAGGCGTAAGCGATGCATATCTTACCTATTGCACATTTTATGCTACACAAAGTGGAAATACTAACCCGGTTCGTCGCAGTACTACAATCCCAATGACTTAGAGACTCAACAAACTGTCCAAGGAGATGATGATCCTGATCGTGTAAGTAACCCTCCAGCCATGACGCTATTTGGAATGTGTTACTAACATACACACAAGTTAGATCGTTGCCCAGCTCCCCGTCGCCATAGGCGCCATTCTTTCTTAACGGGTCGACTTTGGGTATGGCTAGGCCTTGGCTGCCGTTTTGCACTTTGTCCTCTATTGTCGTTCACTATCTTAGGCGTTCTTGGTGGACTTATGTTCTGTATTCGCTCATCCGGTGATGATCCTTATGGATTCCGCCCATATCCATATCCCTCAAAGCGCAACTGAGAGGAGAAGGAAGTTTTCGATATGCTAAAAGGAAGTGTTAGTTGCACACGATCAATAGGACATGCCACAGTCGAACATGTAGTGCCTTGCTATGGCGCGAGGATCAGCTACCGTCACTATTCGGCGTCAGTTATAAACCCAAGCTAGCACATGGAGCGGGTTTGCTAACAAGGGGAAAAGAGCACAATTATCGTCAAGAACAACATATGTTGCCAAGACGTAAATATGATATTGTTGGTTTGAGACTATTGACCAGTCAATGCTGCGCTAGTCAATGCACCATGTAATAAATACCCTTCACACTGGCAGGACGCCAGCAACGCCTCCCGAGCCACAAATACGCACGTCTCCCCCATGTCCCTCTCATCATGACCCCAGCCTTGGCGTAACTCAAGCATAATATCAGCACTATCATCCACGTCATTTGGAGAGGAGAAAATGATTTGTTCCAGCCGAATTGAGCTGACCTTGCGAGAGAAACCCGTACCGTTGAAAATGGGGAGACATGCTAGGCTTCAAAAGCACATAACACTCGAACATTCTCGTCGCCATGTATTAGCTATTTCCTGTTGCCTGCCAAGCAACCACAGCGACTACTGCGCGGTTTTTCGAGATTCGGCATGTTATGTGGCAAGCTAGGTCATGACATTATCTCATTTGTCAATTTGAGCCTGGGTCGAAAGTTCATTCTCGTGCCGTGATAGATATGCCAATTTCCTGGCAATAATCAGTGCAAACTTGCAGGAACGAGATTACGCAAATGCAGTTTGCTCCAATAACCCTAGCCATGTCAGGTGGCATTATCTTCGACATGACGGAGTATGTTTCGGAGCAAGATAATGGTAATGATAATAACGGCGACAGGGAACAACAGTTGTACTTCCTGTCTGACGACCCCCAAACCTGGAAAACGCCCGGACCCATTTTGTCAGGATTTTGTGAAGGAAAAGGGAAGGAAACGAAGGGTGCATCTCATTAAGGAAGCAGACGGGTAGGGCCTTGCGCCTAACAATCCCGGGCCATTGTTGCTAACGTTGAAGCACGTATGGCCATGATGGGCATAGCCCACGTCTTGGTGGGTGATTGTGCCGCGGGGGTTCCACTCAAACGCGAATCAAGTTTGTCGGGACCGATGTCCGTAACACTTTGTCTGCCACGATAATCGGAAGATGCGGTCATGTTGACAAATTGTTCTGCAGTTGAAGTGAGACTGGCAAGGTTTTCTCTCTCCTTTATCTTGCGACCGAACAATAGATAGTTGTGGAGGGAGGGGAACGGACCGGGGGAGAGAACAGGCTAGGAGTAGAGGCTCAAGATTGAGTTTTTGATAATGGTGGACTTGGGTGGTAGATATATATGGATCGGAGCTAACTAGAAAGCTTGAAGCTTGTGTTCCTTCACTACCTACCTAGGTACCTAGGTAAATTTGCATTTGCATGGATTGTAATGTCAACTTGCCTGGGTACCTGCTGAGCGACCACCTAACTAGGTACCTGTTAGCTTTACCCATAAACTTGCCTATTACAGTAGTAGAGGTAGAGCAGAACCTGAGTACTCTGTACCTCGATGCGGGCCAGGGATCTGGAATGTTGTGCCGCAATACAACGCACATGCTTCATGCTGGAATAGGTAGTGTAAACTTCAGATTTCACAGTACAGTAATCCGAATATGCAGGTTTGTGCCAGACGGGATTGTCCAGCCAACAGCTGACTAACGGAAGAAGTGGTGGGCAGATCCCTTTGGAAGAAAGGAAGCAGGTCCTAGTAACGCCGATGTCTTGTAGAGGGCGCCTGCTTTGGACCAGACCTTGCTTGCCTTTTAGGTAGACAAGGAGCTGGTGCTTAGATGGTGGTGGTGGTACTGTCGTTGCTGCAAAGGGGTGGGTAGGACAGGGCAAGTCAGGTTAGGTATAGGTAGGTGCCCGGCAGCTTCGATTTCCCGCTTTCCACATGTGCTTGCCGTCAGGCATTCTCATCATCCCTGAACACCTGAAAATCTTACCCTACCTACCTCTACCAACCTTGGTAGGACACCCAAACCAACCAGCCCTTCTTTCCTTACCTAACCTAACCTAACTCAACTCACCCACAACACGACACATCACAACACAACGTAACGCAACGAGATGCAACGCAAGTCAAGGTACAAGCGACGCAACCTCCGCACTGCCTTCTCAGCCGACCCCAACCCAAGCTGCGTTTTATCATTTATCCATTGAGAAACAAGGCCGCAGTGGCCGCAACTCCGACCGTTGCCGCCGGCAAAAGTTGATCCCCTGACGATTTTGTCTACACTGAGAATCCTTGGGTCTGTCTCCATTTCCTCTGAGGTTGATTCTTGGGGATCGTCCCTTGGCCCCACCATGAGGTCCGTCCATTTGTCTACACCTTGCCTACTCTCGTGTTAGCGCTAGGAAGAGTCGCATAAACGACCAAGATCAAGTTGACATGGTAGACACTGAATGACTACGTGATCCCATTAATACGTCCTCTTATTTACCTATTATTCATCAACAGCCCTCACACCATCCTATCAGCTCCTCAGAACACATGACCGGCCTCGAGGAAGCCATGCTGTCACACACATCCGCATCTTCTTGTCATCACGGCAGCATCCTGTGTGTAACAGCAGTGCGCAGGGATGTCATTCTCTCGGCCGTAGGCGAAAGGGGAACAAAAAAGGTCGACTAGTGGACAAATGCGGCCCAGGCGGACGCTTATGTCATGTTCTCACAACGCCGCCTCCCGATCTTCTGGTTGTCCCTGGCCCAGAAGGTTACGCCGTATCAGCCTCTTGCTTGTAGAGCAAGGAGAGAATCTATGATGATTGAATGAGAACACCACCTCAGCTCACGACTATCATTCCCATCAAGGTTTCTGTGTTCGAAATACCTTTGCTCGCCCATGACAAAGCTATTCGTTTGCTTAATCTAGTCCACTGCCTTGCTTCGACCAACTTGATAGTGATGCATCACTTCCTCAAGCATACAAACGCACACTACTTGGCAGACCTGTAATACAATACGACTATCACGTAGCAGCAGGTAGTGGGTCTTTGCAGAGTGAGTGGTAGGAATTTTGGAGGCATGAGTTCCATTAAAACAGCGGAGAAGAGAAACAAGACATCGGTTGAGAAACCGAGGAGGTTCACCCCTCCCGAACAGTAATAACATCCACCAGACAGGGATCCAATCAAACTGAGCGAATGCACGCAAAAGAGCAGTCAGATATCAGATTCTGGGCCCATGCCACGACACTGTTGCCTGCCATCTCGACGTTCGCAATGTGCAATAAGCCCCAAGGACCACCCAGATGTGGCAAGTTGATCATTGCTGCAACTCCCTGAGGCGTTGAAGGATTGATGTCAACAAGAGACTTTGACCACATTACTTGAGCCCTACCTGACACACCGAGTTTTTCCAATACCAAGAGAATAAAAAACAGAGAGAGAATAGATGAAGGATAAAAGACACAGGTAGATGAATCCAACTTATGAACGATTCATGCGGATGCAGCTCTCTGCAGCAGGCCCCCTTCATGCGAGCCCCTCCCTGTTTATCATTATTCTATCTTAAGCTTGCCGTCTGCAGTGGCTGCCGGGGGCCTCTGGAGCGGATAGAGAGCCCAGGTACTCCGCTCCGTACATATTGAAGCTGCATGAGGGTGGAATCCCCGCTTGAACGAGCAGTCCGAACAGGCATAATGGCGCTGTACTCGCGCCAGTCTGTTTGACGACAGAAACACGGATAACGGCTGATCGACCAATACTGGCCACCGTACACTGTCCGCTGCCTCGTAGCCGCTCTCAGTAACACGAAAGGACGCAGAGACGTTCAGAACAAGACCCAGTGCTCCATCACCCATTGTCTGAACGAGGAGAAAATGCGGGCTTTCCGTCACCATGCATGTTCCCTGTGGCGCCGGGGGGTCCTTGATGATTGTTTTATTTTCATGAGTTCTGACCGAGCCTGGGCCCCCTTGCTCAGTGCTGTCCGCTTTATGTATTTGGTCTGATTGCTCTTCCATAACTCGTAACCGAGATGGTCGTCAGGGTGTAAGCTAGAAAGATTGCCAAAGATGGGATTAATGGCGTCAAGTATAATACAGGCATGAGATGGCCACCCAATGTTCTGGATACGCTTTGCAGGGTCGGGAGGCATCTGGCCAACAGCATGACATACCATACAGGACGATACTAGCGACGCAAATTCCAAGCCGCCTCGACATGGAAGGTACGTTTTTTGTCGCCACAAACCCGCATACAGGGTCATTTCAGTTACTCGATGCATATGATGGCTGGCTGGATGACAGAATGACAATGTGACAAGAGAGATGGGACATGTCGCCCGATCGTGATGGAGGCATGGACGACATGTGCATTCTTGGATGTCTGCAAGAAACTGAGAGAGTGAGGACTAGTATGCACCACGGATCCGAAAAGAACGCTACCGTACCCTTCTCTCACCTGCTACATGAATAATTATCCATAAAAGCCCGAGAGTCCCGCAAAAGGGTTCTTGAAAGGAGCATGGTACTACTACGCATGTCCCAGGTTGTCCAAGGCCGAGCTCAGCCCTACTAAACCGTGGTCAGCAGCTTACAACTAGGAGCCCCCCCCTTTCCTCTATTGTCGTCGCAACAGTCTGTGTTCTCGGAAGAGCCTCTCGTTGTGTTCTGATGGGGGGTGTCGACTATCTCCGAAAACGATATCTAGTCTGTGTCATTACGTCCCGTTTTTCTCTTTATTTATAATCCCTTCCTCTTTTCGATCTGTCGTTACTCCTTCTTTCTTGCACCAACACTCCGCTTCATACTTTGCAGTATCATAAATCGTCGTCGTCTCCGTACAGACCCGTACATACATATCAAACGGTTGAGCCACCACTACTCTTACACCTACACCGGCAGGCTTTCTGGTTTATGCCCCAAGTTACAACAATTCAATAGCGAAACCACGGCGTCATCTAAATTCAATCTTCTTAGCAATGGCTGAATATCATATCAACTGCCGGAATGGCAGCAGCAGCAACAGTAGTGGTAGTGGCAACATCACCACGCATATGTTAGCCCGCTCAGGAACCAACAGGCAAGACTCAGCAGCGCTTGTCAATCATGCCAACGCTGTCTGTGAACACAACGCCCTCCACCATTGCACTTTCCCAGCGCAAACGAACAGCAGTCTTTGCAGAATGTGCGCTCAGGGGCAATGCCCATGAGGCACAGGACCCGCTTGCAGCTGGTCTAGAACAGTCAAAAACACTATGTCATGCATGAGCCCAGTCGCTTGTTCAAGCGCCATCTCGGAAACCATCAAGTCGGCTTGTGCACTCGGCTTTGCCGTCCTGGTGTCTCGTACGACAATGTTGACAAGAAGATGGAGCAGAGGCGCTAAAGACGGGGAGGATGGGGAGGACAGGGAGAATGATAGCAAGAGGCAGAGGGTAAGGAGGGAACTACTGAACAAGGCCAAGACTTCTAGGTCATAGTGGCAAGTTCAGGAGTCGAAGCTGTGTTGGCGGAGTCTAGTCAAGGTGCAGGATGCTTGGAGTGATGTTGGATGACAACTGGATTAGAAGATGCCAAGTAAATCTTGATTACCACGTGCTGCTATAGTCACGTTTCGGCCGGCGTGCGTTATACTGTACGTATTGGATTACCGACAGAAGGGAACCGGGCTTAGACTGACGTGCTTACGTGGAGGTGATGGAGGGAACAGGTGGAGGGGAAGGGTTTAGCTGTGTATGTTACACGAGACATGGGGGGTTTAGGTAAGGGAGAGGGCATACAAGGGTTTCAGCATCAAGTCATTATGATAGGGGGTATGGGTGGATTTTCTTTGTCAGTGGAAGGCATGACATTACAAGCTAGATGCAGGTCAGCTAAGACGTGTACAGGATAGTGAAGAAGGATGGGATTAGTTGAGGAGACGCCAGACTATAGAAGAAGACGCAAGGCGCGAAACAAAGGCAAGTTTACTAAGTACCCATGCTTCTAGGATGAGAGTAGGTGTGGTGTGGTGTCAATGAATAGGCTGGGTTGGAACCCTATCATGGACAGGGAAAGGCATGGAGTGGCAAGTGACGGCGACAGCCCTTAAAATGATGATGGTCAGTTTGGTACAATTTTGTGTATGTAGTGCGATGTTCAGAGTACGGAGGTAGTGGTATCAGATATCACGCACGACTCAAGGCGAAGAGATATGCATCCAATCATATAACACTTGATGCAAAAAAGGGAAGGGATATGACTGCTTTGATAAAAACCCCTCCCTTCTCTCGCTTGGGGTTCGCGCTGACTAGTCTCCATATCCGGCCCCCCGTGATGCTCGGGTTGGATATGAGTGTGGTGTTAGCCGCCATGTTGAGCCCACCTGTGACGACTATCGAGGTTAGTTCACACATGTAGGATCCAAAAGTGAAGGGGTAGGAAAGGAGAGAAGGGTAAAAAATAAAATAAAATAAAAAATGTTCCCTCGTTCGGCGCTTAGTAGTGGATTTTTAGCTCCCCCCTCTCACTTTCTTTTCTTGTTTGACCTGGTTGATAGAGGTTAGCGTGGTGGTGAAGTGACGTGAGAACTTTTGGATGGTTTGACTTGGCGTAGTGCGTTGAACGATATAAGTTGAATGGACCAAGTTTAAGCAAGCCATTTATACCAACGGCCTCTATCCAAGCCACAGCTCACGAATGAACGATATAGTGTATAAACGTTAGCGGACGGAGTCTCTTCCTTGGTTCGATCCGATTTCTCTTGGCTCTTTGTTTTCACTGATCGTGAAGGACTCGCTGTAGCTGTTCGGGATTAGCGTGACTGCGGCAAAGTAAAGCTGAGTCGAGAAAATTGGGTAAGGTAGGCTTGATATGCGCCTGGGAGGGGAAGAGGGGGGAGGGGAAACCAACACAAAGGGCGGCTGCGCTTAAGCGAATAACGAAGGAGGAAGTAGCCTGACTTGTGGTAACAGTGAGAAGATCGAGAAGGAGTGTGTACGTGTACTAGTGTGTATGTTGTATGGTGTATGGTGTATGGTGTATGGGATGAGATGCGTGGTGGAGATATGTGGTGATGAAGAGGGTGGATGAATAATAAGTCATGTGTCTTGTATGTAGGGCATACTGATTTGATGTTATAAGTGATGTTTGCTTATTGACTATAGCACATACTATCCCGGTTTTATTTGTTCAGTGTAGGAATAAACCCATTGACTTGTATCGAAAGCAAGTAGTGCGTTATATCGCAATCCATTGACAACAGACACAAGTTACGACACTCTACAACATCTCGATGGTCAGCAGCACGAGATAAAGGATGAAAGGGAGGGGAAGGGTCAAAGCGTAAAATAAAAAGGGAACAACAATTGACATTTTTCGCGAAAAACCATCATGCCAAGACCGACGGACATGTCAAGACGATAAAAAAGATGGTTGCTTGTTCCCGGGTGGCATGTGGAAAAAAAGAGGTGTGCAACCTCAAACTTGAATTGTACTGTAAGTTACAGTAGTGAGTGAGTGGGCGAATTGGTTTGGGTTTCACAAAGCTAAGATGAAGAGGTATTAGTGAGGAAATATGTTCCCACCAGTAATATTGTTAGGGTCCATTTTGGAGTTGATTGATCGTCAATTTGGCATTCATAGCTTGTGGTGTTGAAGTGCGTACTGTAGGTGTAAATCAAGGCAATGCTCTCTTCCAGGATCGAGTACTACAGAGCAAGTGATGTGCATGTAATGCAAGGGAATCTCTCTATGAGGATATCCATCGCTAAGCCCTCTTGATTACACTATCTCTCTCTCTCTCTCTCTCTCTCTCTCTCTCTACATCCCCTGTGATAATACGGAACGGATCTCCCTTTTTCTCCCTAGTCGTGATGAGTTTCCTCTGTCCTTTGCTGTCACTCTCTCTCTCTCTACAGGGATTTTCTTCAACAAAGACATTCATGCATCGGCGGTTTCAAGTGATCGTCGCGGACTAAAGCTCCGGATGGTTTAGGCTCAAAGCGGAGGAACCGGCGTTTGTCAAGAGAGAGAAAATCAACAGTCCGAGGGGGGCGTTTGATGTTGAGTCAATTTCGCTTCCTTTTTTTTTTTTTTCTTTTCTTTTCATATACAATACATGCACACACATACACGCACACACATATACACCGTAACTTTTGTAATACCAGTTGTCTTCAGTTATTTGCAGACCGTTTGATTGTTTCTAATCACCTGCACATGGACATGGACATGGTTCACATGGTTCGACTTGTACTGTCTTACATTATCATCTTCATCCTAATGTACGGATCCCGTCCGTGTCTGGGGATCTGACTTACATCCCTATACACGCAAGACCCTTGTGACCAGAGAAACTTGATCAAGCAGGGTTTTCTTATTTCCACACGGAGTAAAAGGCTGACTGCCTGAACTGACCGTCATGCATCGCCCAAGTGAGATCGGTTAAGCATGTCATGACACTCGACAGGGAAACATGACGACAACACAGATGTCAGACGAAAAGGGAAGAGAAGGTCATGCCGCAGAGTTCTCGTTTCTTTCTTTCTTTTTTTGTTCCCATTCTTCTTCTCCTGGCCATGAGACCTGGTCATGGAAAAAAAATGTAAGAGACAGGTCAGATGTAAGTTGTACTCGGCAAAGATAAGAAGAGGTCACGCATACCTTGACTGCAAAACTGTACACAGACCAAATTGAGCCATTTACATCAAATCGAATCAAACATCTCGTCCAAAAGACATGCTTCAGTGACATTTCACCGTCTCCATAAATGGGGCGACATTGAGAAAAGGGGGGGGGAGAAAGGGGAAAAAAAAAAAAAAAGCAGACGTGAGGAATCAATTTTTTTGTTTCTGTTCTCACCGAAAAATTAACACACCAGCACAAACTTGGTGTATGTATCTCTTTCTCTTTCCTACCTCTTGCATTCTCACACACTCTTCCATCCGACTGCTCCGAGGAGAACACTTTTCTTTGAAATGATCCCCCACGCATACATGCACACACACACATGTAAACACACATACACACAAAAGATAGAGCATATATACATGAACATCCAGTAATATGCGGGTCGAAGAAAACAGACAAAAAGAGAAAAGGGAAAAAGAGAAAAAAATAGGGAAAATCAACAGGGGAGAGAAATTGGTCACCATACATACAATAACAACATATCACAGGACACCGGGTCTTCTAAACTTGCTAATTAGCCCTTAACTTTACGGGGTATAACTCGCGCAAAACCTCCGGGTTGAACGGCTATGGCGACTTGCTTCCCGAGCCACTGCACTAACTTTAACACAACAACTGTCAATGGATACACACACATCGTAACATCAAATAAGGCTTCACATATAGATATGCTATGCTGCTATTGATTGTCCCTATAGCTTTGATACTGACTGTAGGGTATGTCAGTTTCAATCCTGGATGTCAAGATAGCATCCCTCAACATCTTTCATTTTTACACCCATGTCAAATAATCAAAGTATTCATCAATGCAAAACAAGAAATATGTCAGTATAAACTCCAGAATGCTCCCTAGGTATCTATCTACCCCAGACCAAGCGGTAAGTGCCAATGGGCAAGCCATGACACAAATATGTCAATAAACTCCATGCTGGTGACCAATGCGCCATTCCCAAGGACCTGCAAGGAATCAGATGACACACGGTAGGCAGCTGGTTCCAGAAAAAAAGGGGGTTCATGTCGCGATAAATCGCCAATCCAAGAAGAGATATAAACAATAAAAAGTCTCCAAGCGTCCGTCCCCTTAATAAGAAGAAGAAGAGAAAAAATGAACAGGTGTAGAAGTAGAAGGCTATTCACATTGATCCAGAGGAACAAGAAAAAAAAGTTGACACCATCTCTAAATCACATACTGCACGAACCTATTGACGTCAAAGGATCGCTTAGTACAGGGCAAAGAGAGCCACCATGACGGCAACGCCTACGACTCCAGACTGGGCAACGAGACCGTTGGCAGCAGCAGTAGGAACGGCGGGAGCTTCAGAGGCGGTGGTGCCCTCCTCGGCAGGCTGAGTAGGGTTCTCAACAACAACCTGGGTGCTGGCTGCATGGGTGCTAGGGAGGCTGATCTTGGTGGTGCGAGTGATGGGAGCGGTAGGACCAGCCTTGGTGGTGGTGTTGCCGGCAGGGTAGAAGGTGGTCTTGAGAGTAGGGGTGTGGTACACCTTGGTAGAGGAGCTCTTGACCGTGGTGGTTGTGTTGACGACGGGAGGGAGCTCAATCGAGGTGGTGGTAGGAGGAACGTAGACGGAGGTGGTGGTAGGAGGAACGTAGACGGAAGTGGTGGTAGGAGGCACATAGATGGAAGTGGTGGTAGGCTCCTCGCTGGTCGTCGTCTCCACGACCACCTCAGTCGAGGTGGTGGTTCGGTAGGGGCAGTCAGTGACGGTAGGGTTGCACTGAGTGAGGGTGATGACCCTCGTGGTAGTCGAGGTCAGAGTGGTCGTGTCTTCAACCTCCTGGGCGGCGACAAGAGAGGCGCCAGTGGCCAGAACAGTAAAGATGGTGAAGCGCATTTTTGATTCTTGTTTGAAAGCTGCTTTTTGGATTCCGAAAGTAAGGACGGTGAGATGACTCTGAGAGGTCAAGTCGCAAGTGATTGTTTTGGTTGATCAATGAGTGAGACGTGCAAAGCACAAAAGGATCGTGTCAAGAATCGCAAAGAGAGAGCGAAAGCGAGAGCTGTAGTCAAGACAAGCACAAAGATGGTGGAACCAAAAGAACAGAAGGGAGGGAACAGGTCTCGAGGGTGGAAATAGAGCCAGACTTGTACTTTTCCACCACCAGCGGCATTTTCGAGACACCCTGCCCAAATACCTGGCGATCCCACTCACTCACTCACTCACCCACCCCGGGGGCCTTTGTTGCCTGACACAGAGAGCCCCTTGGTACATAACAGAACCTCGTCGTGCGTTGTCAACCGTCAAAGTGGACGCATTAACCCGTCCCTGATAACTGCCCAGTTTAGCCCCGGCATCCAAAGGCTTCTCTCTTCCAGACCGATGTTCCTTCTCCCACTTGCCGACATTGTAATTGGACCAGCCGTGGTCCTTAACCTGGTCGTGGATCGCGAATATAGTTCAAACTGCAACTCTGACTGGTGTGTTCCTGAATCTTGCCAACCATCCTGGTCGAAGCCACCGGGGTTCCTGGCCCGCCCCTTGCTTAGCTGCAACGCTTGCCAGCAAGTGTCACGACAGAGTTTTCCTTTCAGGGCGCTGCGCCAATCATGGGCTGTCTCGACCAGACATGGCCACGTTCCGCTGGGTCCTGACTGGGTCGTGGCTTAAATTAAGTCGTCGCGTCTTGTGAAATGCCGCAATGACCAACCTGAAGCTATTTTAGTCCACCGCAACGTTATCCGCCCTGCCCTGTCTTTGTGCCATTCATGTTGCGATTTGCACAAACAATACCAGTGAAACTCATGAATCATGTTAAAAAATTGAGGGCTGCAAGCTGCAGAGTTTTCTTTGTCTCTCTCGGCACTTCTTTGAAGAGAAGACCCAGTGGCAAATTTGGTCGGGTTGACTGTCAAGCAAATCATGTCGTTGGCTTTTGCTCAGGCTTGCATTGCAGTCCAAGCCCAAGTAAAGCTCGTTGTCGACTCATCCAGTGTCCCAGGATGCGGTGATAAGGCCGTGTGGCAAGGCTATGAAACGCTTGGGCTTGTAATTACCTCCTTGAAGTACACAAGCATGGTCATCACACCCAGCAATAAAGGCGATCGGGGGATAATTTCAAGTGTCGGGAAGCACAAAACTCGTAATGATCTTGTACTGGGTTGAACGCAAAATTGAAAGTGAGATGAATCTGAGTCATCTGTACCACGACCGAGGTGATTGACGACTCAGTAGGCCCAGTGCTGCTGGTTTGTGCTGGTTTTCATGAGCGATGTGAGACAAGGCAAACAATCGCCCCATGGCAAGTATAGTACTGTACTACTACAATACGGAGCACTCAACAGGTTATCCCAATAGAGCCAATTGACCGAGGGATGATTAGGAGCAGCGTACCTTGACTCGAACGAGATTAGCAATAGTTACCCAGGTCTTTGGTGAAGCAAGGCCAGGGAGGGATGCTATGCCGTGACTCTGGTAACAAAACGAAGCAATAAAGACAACAGCCAGATGTGGATTGTGTGTAATTACTATTGCTTGTACTTTGTACTCCGTAGTCAACAACCTATCATCCCCTGCCGGGGTTGTTCTTGATTAAGGGATTCCTCAGAGTAGGCCTGAATTGCATCACTTGAACTTGCTCTGTAATCCGATGGCCAGAAGGTCTCTGTTTCACCCCCAGCCCTTTTCTTGCTTATTTCGAGAGAAACCGGGTTGGTTGGGTCAAGCTGCCCCGAACCAAAGACAGTCGATTGAGGGCGTGGAGGCGTATATGCCAGCACTTTGATGCATAATGTGGTGACGAGTGTTTCAGTGAAACATGTGCATGATATGCAGGTCACGTCGGAATGGTTCTGACTTGTAGGATATACATAAAGCTAGATGTTCCTACTGCATCTGGACTATATCAAGTATTAGACTAGGGGTGCGTAAAAAATAATAATTAATAAGTTCGTCAACCAGAAACAGCCAACAGAAGAAAGCTGTGATGATTGAAGAGGAATGAATACAGGACGGTGAGGAGGAAATGAAGGTGAGTCGTTCATGGGTAACATGGAATGCGCAAGGTCAGTGCCTTCCGCCCGTGACCTGCAATTCCGCTTCTTTGTCTTTGGAATGTAAATAGAACCAAACTAGCGTACTGTATGTAACGCATCGCATCGCATCGCAATGCAACCCAAAAGAACATAGCAACGTCAACGTCATCCTGTGTGTTTGTTTACTTTCAATCTAGACACGAGGACTGTCAATTTCAGATTCATGCACATTTTACCTTACCTTGCCTTACCTTACCTGGGTAATGTCCGTCTCCAACTTCAATACCTAACTCTTATTATCATCTCATCTTAGGCATATTGTTCAGTATACCAAATATCCATGTATACCTATGCTATTGAATACTAGTACCCTTAAGTACCCAGGTATCCCATATTCCATTGACAGAAGCTCTTTCCTCAAGTCACTGTTGTGGCTTACTGGACTGGCTGTACAGTAGATGACAAGTTTCAGGGGCCTATACTGTCCTATCACAGTGCCTGATGCAGTACAGTACAGCACAGCACAGTACAGCACAGCACAGCACAGCACAGCAAGAATCAATGGCTCCTGCCCCGCCCCCGCATCAGGCCAACCACTGCCTGAGTCGCTGTAAGTAGCCTCAATCTCAGCACCTACTGTAGCACCTCCTTTTCCAAGTGGCCTTAGCTCAGGTACAGTACACGCGCCTCTGGTAACTTATCTCCCGCCATTCCCGTCATACAGTAACGTTAACTCAATCTGTAATTACCGTACTCGGCACCTGGGCCTTTATTATTATTAGTCTATCTAATTTGAATCTGTCCATTCTCATCATCACTCATTTCCCTGTTATCTAATGCCCATCAACCTGTCCCTCCCAGACCATCCTGTATACCACTCTATTCCACTTCTCATCAACGCGAAGCCATCATGACGACCTACTCAACTGATCCCGCCCTCTACATCTTTACCTCCCTTACTGCTGGCTCGTCGCATATCGTCACGGCTACCTCCCGCCTTGAGACCATCCTCCGCGCCAACCGCGTCCCCTTCAAAGCTGTCGATATCGCCGTCGATGAGAAGGCTCGAATGCTCTGGGGCCGCCGCGCCGGCAAGGACGAAAGTGGCCGTCTGAGGAAACTACCTGGTCTTGTTCAAGAAGGACTGGTGCTAGGCGTAAGTCGATGGATGTTTAAAGGGGTTCCCCATCTTTCTTTTTCTTCTTAGCCCTCCACTAACATGTTCTGTCTCTACAGGACTTGGTCGAGATTGAGGACTGGAACGAATACGGCGAACTCAAAATGCATGTAAAGATATATTACGACGAGTTCACAATTCCGTCAATCAATCAAAAGCTTCCCGACCCCCCTCTCAAGAAGCCCGTCTATCAGACAGGTCCTCCAAAGGCAGCAGCATCTACTGCGATGCCCACTCCTAAACCCGCTGCCGCTCCAACTACCGCCACCAAATCCGCGTCGCCTGCCCCTCCTCCTGCTGCTCCTCCCCTTCCCGATACCCTCAAGTCGAAGATTCCTGCTTCTGCACCTTCTACCACAACCAGCGACAAATCCAAGCCCGCAGAGCCAAAGAAGGACGAAAAGACATTACCGATACGGTCCGTTGCCGATGAGGCGGCGCAGAAGGCCAAAGATCTCCGCCTGAAGAGCTTGCGGGAGAAGGTGCATGGCAAAGAAGGGGCTGCGGCTGGCACCCAGGTCAAGGCTGATGCTAAAAAGGTCGAAGGCAAGACCGAGAGCAAGACAGAAGACAAGTCTGAAAGCGAATCCGAAAGTGAATCAGATAGTGAATCAGAAAGCGAGTCTGAATCTGAGAGCGACTCTGACACTGGTGCCAAAGTGGCCAAGGCGACCCCTAAGACAACTGTCAAAGGTGTCACCACCGGAAAGCCCGGTGGCTTGCAATCTCCTACCTCTGCGTCTCGGGCTCAGAGTAGCGCCGTCAAAGCAACACAAAGTCCAACGACCGCTACTCCCAAACAACGCACTGGATCCGCCTCTTCGGCGAAGGCCGCTGTAGCTGTTCCTGCTAGTCGGGAGGAGATCAAGTCTGCCGAGAAGCGATTGTCGATTAAGGAAGAGCCAGAGTTAGAGAAGAAGGAAGAGAAGAAGGGAGTTGAGGAAGAGGACGACGATGACAGCGACGAAGACGACAGCGACGAAGATGAAGACAGCGAGGAGGATAGCGATGAGGACAGTGATGAAGACAGCGACGAGGATGAGGACGACAAGAACACCAAGAAGCCTGCCGCAATCCCTGTGAAGCAAGAGAAAAAGGTTGACGAGAAGGCCAAGAAATAGGCAACTAATATGCTGAGGGGGTAATGGATAACAAGATCACAAGATGTGGTTGGCACATCAAAGTGAGAATAATGCGATTAGAGAAAGCGCTGTTTAAATATCCGCATTGCGGGTGTTTATGTATTTATATGTATTTGTATGTATACTAGTATCTGAATGACCAAACTCAAGTCTGTACAATGCATTAAATTCGCTGCTTCGTCGTGATACAAGCTAGTCGAGCATATGCTGAGGAAATACCACAATTATCTTTTCGTACTCGGTACAATATCCCCTACTAATACAAACCATCATCATCGCTGGCCGTGCCGTTCTGGAACCCCATGACCGCCTTACCCTTGCCCTTTGCCTTTGAACTTATCCTTGCTTCATCCTCGTTGTCGATCTCGTCATCGCTGTTAAGAGCTATGGCTTTGCCTTTGCCTCTGCTGGATGCCCTGCCTTTACCCTTTGATGTGGTCGACGCCCCAGAGACCACACGCTGTGGCGCAGCAGGTTTCTCCTTGCCCTTGTCCTTGTCTTTAGTACCCTCGAACATCGCGCGAACACGTTCATAGTGGGCGAGTTCGCCGGCGCTGACACTGGGGATGAGTTCGTCGTTGGCGGCTAGGAAGTCGGCCTCCGTGACCATGACAGCGATGTCCTCGGGTTTGGCGTAGTGGTCAAAGTAGTAGGCTGTGGAGATGGGGTGTTGGGTTGCAGGGTCGGCATTGATGGCGCGGATGTTTGCATCTACAGCGTTGGCCTGACGCGTGACGGCCTTGAGCATGGCGTCGCTGCACAAGGCGTAGAAGTCGGCACCTGTGTAGGTGAAGGGTAGCTTCTGGGCGACTGACGCGAGAGAAACGGAAGGATGGAGAGTGAACCTAGATGTAGATGTTAGAATAGTTGCCAAGTGACGATGTGGTCGATAAAGGTAGACTTACTTTCGGGTAAGAGCCTCGAGAATGGTCTGCTGCTTCTCGTTGGTGTCTGACACACCGAGGTATAGCATCTTGTCGAACCGGCCTGGTCTCAGTAGCGCAGGATCTAGAAGATCGGGCCTGTTTGTTGCGCCGACCACAAAGACACCGCCGCCGCCATCATCGCCGCCAGACATGCCGTCCAGCTCAGCAAGGAGCTGGGAGACGATACGGTCCATGACGCCGCCGCTGTCACCTTGATTACCTCGCTTGGGTGCCACAGAGTCCAGTTCATCAAAGAAGACGACGCAGGGTCTAGCATCACGGGCTCTCTGGAAGACGCGACGGACGTTGGCTTCAGACTCACCGATGTACATGTTCAAGAGTTCTGGACCCTTGACACTAAAGAAGTTGAGACTGTACTCGGTGGCGATGGCTTTGGCAAGAAGAGTCTTTCCGGTACCAGGAGGGCCATAGAACAGAATACCTGATCTCTTCTTCATGCCCTTGGCGAAAAGTTCAGGACGCTCCAAGGGTAGTTGGATCGTTTCCGTCACCGCTTCCTTGACATTGTTCAGGCCACCAACATCATCCCAGGTGACGTTGGGAATCTTGGGTGCACCGATGGAATCCGAAAAGTTCTTCCGGGCAGCCTCGACAGCACTCTCGAAGTCCGACTTGGTGAGGCAGCGAGCCATCGGCCCGCCGGCTACTTGCACATCACGTACAGTGACGGTTGATTGATCGGTGGTGTTCTTAGCGGAGAGCTGTTCCAAGCGAGACTGTTGAGCGATTGATGCACGCTCGACCACATCCACAAGGTCACCGGCCACGAGAGCTGCAGTTTTCAGTGCGATGGAGTTAAGATCGATAGAAGGCTCCAGACTGACGCCCTTGTCACCAATGATAGACTTGAGGATAGCCTCACGTTCGGCCTCATCAGGTGCTGTCATTTCCAACTCGTGAGTAAAAAGTCCACGGACGCCATCAGGAACCTTGTCGATCTCATTCGTGGTTGCTATCAGCACTCGTGTGTCCTCGAGAATCTCCTTGAAAGTAGCCTCGATCCGATCCGCTGTCAACGCCTCAATATGTCTAATCAAGAGAGCACAACAGGCAGGTCCACAGCTCATTGCACGTTCGGCCCGAGTCCTCAGGAATCCCTCAGTCTTGACATCACTACCGCTGCCGCTACCTTCGCTGACGATATCGTATGCGTCGATTGTGTACGTGTGAAGACCAATATCCTCGCACGCACTGGACGCCAGTGTGGACTTGCCAATGTTTCGATGTGTCGAGGTCAGGAGAATAGCAACAGGCGGCATCTTGAGATGAATTGCCCTTGGGCTCGTGGCAGCAGCGATGAGTTCTCTCAGCTGGCGTCTCAGAGGCGGGACATGAGACGCTTCCAACTCCTGGATTGGAGATGGTGTTGACTCGGATGCCCGCCGAGGGGGCTTCTTGAGGCCTAGATAATACTGCCAGGTGCTCTGCTTAACGCCTGGGATCCGGCTCGTCTCGAAGCCGGAACCATGCATAGCAACCGAAGAGCTGTCGATGCATGCCACCGAACCCCAAAATGAGTCCGCCGTCTCATCCTCATCCTCGTCGGACTTCTGAATCTGAATGTGCCCGACCTTGAACCAAGCAACACTGTCAAATCGAGATGGCTGCTTGCCGGCTTCCTGGCCGCCGTTCGTCAGGGCCATGACATCGTCTACTTCGGAACCACCCGCACCTGGCATCTCTTGTAGGGTGCGACCAAGCTCAGCATCGACAGGGACAGCGATGAGATCCCCGCTACGAACAAGTCGTAATTTTTGTGCAAAGTATCGCTTCAAGCCGCCAAGTACTGCAGTCTGGAAGGCTCGCTCGGCAGATATGGGGGTACGAATGTGGTGAATGCTGATATCCTTGGCATAGGGAGGGCGAGCAGCGCTGGTGAATCGAGGAATAGTACCTCTTCCTTGATACGAGGCCTTCTTCAAGGGTGACAGACGGACATAGGGGGTATCGTCAAGGTTGGCTAGAAGAATGGGCGAGGCGTACGCAGCAGGGCTGGCGGGGCGGATCTGGGACTCGAAGAAAGACAGTCTCCTTTCGCCGTGCTTTGCGCTAGGTATCCTCGTCATCGGACGTTGAGAATAGCCCTCAGGCAGGCCGTAGACTCTAGCAGGTCGCCATTTGGACACTTCAGGCTCTACTTGGCCAAAACTGCCCAAGCCAAAGGCGCCGAAGCCGTTTGTTGGGGGCTCTTCTGCTGCTTCTATTCGCACCCAATCGCCGGAAAAGCACCCAATCCTAGAGAGCGATGTGACATCGACATAAATCCTGGCCTCTTCATCATCTTCTGGGGATGGCTTCGGGTGAAGAATATCGGATGGTATCGGTTTCATCAATCCCTGAGCTTTGAATAATCTTCCTCGTGGTCGATCAGGTCTCGCCGTCGTGGCAGTAAAGCTAGAAAAGACGGAGCCAGGAGTTGCGACTCCATTGGTCTTCCTACCACGCAGCGTACCGAGTGTCATTGGCGTTCCAGGTTGCAATGTCGAGATACCGCTAGCATTCGTTGTGGGTAGAGTAGGAGCCTGAAGCGAGATCATATCATCCATGGAATCATCCGATAGTCCATCCTCGTCCTCACTTCCGGACAAGTCTGTCTCTGTCTCCGTGGCTGATTCCATGTCCTCAGTCACAGTGCCGGATTTATCTCGATCCTCAGCAGCTGAGTAGAACTGATCGTTGCTTGTATCGTCTTCATCTTCAGCCAAGCCATTGAGCCCTTGGCTGGCAGCAATCGAGGTCACACGTCGGACTTGCTTTGTATGAACCCTTCCGCGCATCAGGATAACCTTTGTTGACTCTGTCAGAATACCCTGGGAAACCGGTTCGCATAGCATGATTTTTCCCGGATTGGGCGGGACATGGGTGTATGGATGTGGTGGTAGCGGAAGAGGGAATAGATCGCCAGAATGGACAACTTTGAGACTACTCAGAGCAGCTCTCAAGGAAGCAATCAACCGTTCGTCGGGAGTGCTTGCGGCATCCTTGCTCTTTGGATTCGTTGGATGATCTCGATAGAAGGTGCCTTCACCATTCTCAAGCCTCTTTGTCAACTCGCTCTCCAGGCTCACGAAAACGGTCTCCAATGGTACTGGAGCAACATCGAGAGCAAGAATCTCGATACCACCGCGACTATGGCTCGAGAGCTTCGAAGGCGCAACCTGCTGCAAGGTAACAGCGAAGCTTTGTAAAGACGCCGAAGATGGAGAGAACCGAACCGTTGACGGGGACAGGTTGGCTGAACGAGTGATCGGGACGACAGACCATGGGTTATCGACAGGGGTCGCGTTGGGTGCCCAAGGAGCGATGGCGATGTGATTGACCTGTTCGGAGGGAGAAGTTTCGCCTAGTAGAATTTGAAAGTTAGAAGCTATACGGAAAAGGTTGGGCAAGATTTTGGAAGCAAAGAACATACTATTGCGCAAATGAGGAAACAGCTCCTTGAAGACATCTTCAGAAACAAGGCCGACATCGCCCTTGATATGATCATCTAGAATAAGCTTGGCGTTGAGGGCGGGTTTATCTTGACGCCGTCTGCGATTGTGTCGTCTACCAGGAGCAGCGTTAGGCCGTGATGAGGCTGCCATAGTGTCGAAATATGGTTGCGAAGTGTGGTCGCAAGGGCAATGCTCGGTCGAGATCGAATACAAGATGCCCCACGAAGATCAGTTACTGCATGACCAGTATTAGGGGTAGGAAGAAGAGTTGGTTGCAAAACTGCCAAGAGTAAGGAATAGAGTTGTAGCGCAATCGCGAATCACGGAATGATCTGAATCCTTGATGGCGATGTTCGAATCTTTGGTTGAAGCAGGAGTAATTGCTTGGACGACGTTTGGACGGAGGTTTTGCTTGTGAAAGGACGCGACCATCGGAAGCTGGGCGTGGTCATGGCATGGGTGTGGCACCAGCTCGGCTGCGGCTCAGCGAAGAGCGACCGTTCAAGGGATTTGGCCTCGGCATTGGCGCCTGCTTGGAACCTGGGGATCCCCATTTTCGGGGGAGGAGAGAGGGGGACAGGCCGAAGGGGTACTGTACGTACTAGGGCAGGTAACCTTTATCTTATCGCTACCTAGGTACCTACCTAGGTACTTTGTAATCTAGTAATCTGTGGAGATTGAACTCCATAGACCATGGTCGACAATAAGACCCCAGGGCTTAGTTCAGATGGAAGAAAAATCATGCCGGATATTCACAATACATGATCTTCTGTATCAGCATTCATCCTGAGTAACATGTTGGTTTAGCACGGGTCATCATGTAGAATCACTTCAGTAAACATAAATGCTTCCCCTTTAGGTTTTCAACCTCCACATGCCTCAATGTTTGAGAGCGTGCATGATACTGATATACTAGTAACTTAATGAAGACGAGCATGCATGAATACCTCAAAGTTCTTTACCTATATTTGGATGAGACGCTCCAAATAACATGGTCATAGCATAATGACATATGCCACCAAGACATGCACTTGTTGATTTCCTTGAACTCGTGGCAACCTCGACGGAGGAATGTTCCGGTCGAGACACCCTTAAACCCCTGCAAATTGAAGCCAGTGACATCAAACGGATGCACACGTCCAGGGATTTCAGGCCATTCCGAAATTGATGGCGTGAACGGCGGATGGTGGTGTCTTTGCAATAGTGGATTAATGACATGTCGTCTTCTTTATCTCCTTTAGCAGTTCATCTACGTTATCGAGGACAAATCCAATCCGAAATAACAGAACAAGAATAAGGTCTGTACGATAACAAATCTTCAGCTGATCATCCATATCACACAACCTTGTTGGAAATCATCGGCCATCAGCTGGAGGAATCAGACTGCGGAGTTGGGTACCTAGGTAGTGTAGGTAGTGGATGAAGAAATCTCAAACCACGGTTTCAATGATAATCCCAGTGGTTTGCTTGTCTACCTAGATCATCATCGACCATAGATTAGGAACTGGCAGTGCAAATTAGACTCCATCATTAAACAGCTGAAATAGTCATAACTGTCCAATGAAAACGGTCAAAAGTAATGGATCTAGACACCAACAATCACAACTCAGCTGCCAATAGCAAGGATCTCCAGCGTAGCAATCTCCCAGTTCCCGCCACATATCCGGCTGCTTGACCCTTAAGGTGGTTGCCAGCCCCACGCGTAGTAAAGCCCATGACGCAACCATCTGGATGGACAATCAGTGACCTAGACTACGGGGAAAGAAACAAAATCATGGAGGCTACAAGTCACCAAGCAGATAGGCAGGCGGGTGTGTTGGGCTTGGGTATCGATGAAAGAGGTATTCAGTCTGTCGTTACCTATTTACCGCGATCCTAAATACTTTGACATGCATAAAAGGCATAATCTAAAACGCCTCCCTCTACTTTTATTTAAACTTATTCTTTTTCTTGTTTCCCTCAACGCATCGGTTCACTCCCTACACTTACACACACACTCTTCCATCCATTTGTATACCATATCCCACTTCCCCAGGACCGCTTTTTGTCTTTCGTTTCTCCCACTTTGTTGGACCAGAATACCTAGCGTCCCCTCTGACACGCTTGACAGCCGCCTCCTCAAACCCATCGGACTGTCCTTCCAAGAATTCATCTCCATCAGAGCCGTCACTTTGATCGTCTCAACTGTCCAATCACAAGCCAATCGCGTTTTATTGCGCAACATCGAGGCAACCAGTTCATTCGATCCTCACCTCCCTTGAATGAGCGCCCTTTACTCCGCCAATTGCACTAGTTCTTTATCGAGTTCTAGTTGTCCGGCTTTTCACTTCACATATCCGTCTGAGTTCTTGGTCATCTTGGATTTCCTCCTTGGTCTTCCCTCTTGGCTTCAAACTTCCCTGACCACACATGGAGGCCGTTAAGTAGCGTCATTCTCCTTTGTTGCGCCTATCTTCCTGGCTCCATCAACGTAATTCTGTAAGCATTTATTACATCACTGAACCATCCTCCTTTGCGCCCTGATACTGCGAGCATCGACCACCTTCGACAACCTTCACCGTGCAAGTCAACGCGCCTCTCTCGCACAAGGGCCACAGACATGAGCCAACACCACAGCGGTTCCAGTACGCTGTTAGAGACGCATTCTTCGGCGCCTGGAAAGCGTCTCACGAAAGCAGCTGTCAAATTCTCACAGCAGGCTGAAAAGCTATCGCATCAAAACCCCGACCCCAACTCTGAGGATCAAGATGCCTCCCTCGCAGTTGAAGCGCAGTTCGTCACTCCCCATGATCCCGTTATCATTACTTCCGATGGCCATCGGCTTCCAGGTGTACCGTTGGAAGAAGCGCACAAGCTCAACGTCCTTCGTGAAGAGTTAGGCGGTGAGCCTGAATCAGTCGAGATCAAGGCTGGTGATGAGATCAAAGAGAAAATTTCCAACGTTCCCAGTGGCCAGGAAAAGACCCATAAGGTGATTCAAGTCCCATCATCGCAGAAGAGCTCGACCATGCAAAAATCGAACGACACATTGCGTAGGAGCATGCCCCCGTCTCATACCAACCCACTCTTCCCTCCTTTGCCGCTCTACGGACCGCCCTCCCTCTTGCGAGATATCCAGTGTATGCTTTTCAGAATATCCTCCTTCTTCCTGAGCCTGGCCTTTCTGGGAGTCATTGTCCTCGGTTCTTTGTTTACAAGCATACCGCTGGTGTCAAGGAATTTATGGGCTCGGCTCACCTTCCGTGATCCTGATGCGAACCGCCCCTTTTATCAAGAGGAGAGACGCCGAGCTCGCGCGCGACAGGAACAGGAAGAAGCATGGGAGAAGAAGGGGTCGCCAAACAAGACAAACATTGAACGAATTGAGAGAGCTGAGGCATACTCACCAACTGAGGGTGGAAAAGATCCCATCATATGTGATGTCGGTTACTACGCACGCAGAGTGGGACTGGACGTTGAAACTTTTGAGGTACAGACTGAAGACGGTTTCATCATAGAGTTGTGGCACGTTTACGACCCGAAAGAGTATACTGAGCTCGACGAAGACAGCCGGTCCGATCAGGGACCTGAAATCTTTCAACCACCCAGAAAGAGGCTCAAGAACCCGAGCGAGAAGCCCAAATTCCCGGTTCTTCTCATGCATGGGCTCTTACAGAGCTCAGGAGCCTACTGCTGTAACGATGATGATTCACTCGCCTTCTGGCTCTGCAAGTCTGGTTACGATGTCTGGCTGGGCAACAATAGGTGCGGTTTCAATCCCAAACACGTTCTTCTCAAGTACGAGGATCCGCGAATGTGGTGTTGGAATATTAGGCAGATGGGTGTCTTTGACTTGTCAGCACTGGTTTCTCGTGTAATCACCGAGACGCGGTTCGAAAAGATCGGGCTCATCTGCCACTCCCAGGGCACCACCCAGACATTCGTTGCGCTTGCCAAAGAGCAACGGCCAGAGCTTGGCGAAAAGCTGACCGTGTTTTGTGCGCTTGCTCCGGCCGCGTACGCAGGACCCTTGATCGGAAAGATGTACTTCAAATTCATGCGCATCATTTCCCCCGCTGCTTTTCGCATCATGTTCGGCATTCATGCCTTCATCCCCTTCATGATGCAGATGCACAAGATGCTGGACCCTCACCTCTACGGCTGGCTTGGTTACAAAGTGTTCTCCTTTCTATTTGACTGGACTGATGAGCGCTGGGATCGTGGCCTTCGAGATCGAATGTTTCAGTTTGCACCCGTCTATGTCAGCGCCGAATCTATGCGCTGGTGGCTTGGTCGTGAGTGTTTTGCGAGGCATAAATGCATTTTATCAACCAAGGAAATCACACAAGCTGAAGAGCGCGTCGATGGCCATGCAGATGGCCGCCCCATGACCCCTAGGACACAGTCAGCACTCGAAGCGCATCGTAAACACCCCAAAGGCTCAACAGCTTGGTACAACAAGCAAGCCCCCCCGATGGCCTTCTGGGTCTGTGGAAACGACGACCTCGTGGATGGAAGGAAGCTCCTGCGACGGTTCGAAAAGGGACGGGAGCCTCACGTCGATGTGGTTCATTCCAAAGTGATCACGGGCTATGAACATCTCGACGTCATCTGGGCGATGGATGCTGTCGACCAGGTGTTTAGAGAATTGCGCGAGGTCCTCTGGAAGACATGCGACGCGCGTGATGTATGCCGTGTTCCAGAAGGTTGCGAGAACGTTGACCCTTGGAAAGGGCTGGCGAGGCTAGATGAGGAACCTCTGGACGAAAGCCAGTCGAGCAGTGGTGGCGAGGACGAAACGAAGGCAGGATAGATGACAGACAATAGACATGTTTGGAAAAATAATCAGGCGTTAGAGACTTAGGGGTGGATTCTTGGGATATTACTATAGATACCTCTTTCGTTAGCTGGACTTTGGAAAATACCTTGTTCTCTTCTGTCAAGATACTGGCAGACTCTGGATATTTTTGGAGTTTGGATTATGGCTTGGGCGAACTGGGACATATTTTCTGGAATAACACGAAAGAGGTAAATAAATGACATGTTCGTTTTTTTTTTTTTTTCATCTTGTTCAGAAAGCACAATACATAAGAAAGTTATCGTTTCAGCATGGTTATCACACCTTTTAAGTCCTCCATCTCGTCACGATGGTAACATAAAGTCGAGATTATAGAACCATGAACTGACAACATGTAATACATCTTCCATGTGATCAAATATTGTCACAAAGGTAGGTAGTGGTGAGTACGGTAGCAAGATTTCTCTTTTTTATACACAATTTGCTTTTTACATGAGTAATTGTACATATGACAGTCGTTCGTGTATCCCTTGTACCACTGTAGCATCCAGCATCTAACTCCCTTCTCAAGCATTTTCGATATTAGCCAACTCGCTCAGCTTCCTCGATCAACTTGTCCACACTAAATCGTGAATCACCAGCGGCGAACCAATCTAGTAACTTCTTTCTCTCTTCTGCCCTCTGCTTTCTCTCGCCATCAAGCTCGGCACCATTGGTCTCCCATCCACCGTAGAATCGCTGCAGGCACAGAATCAACCACCTTGCCTCCTCGGGCTTCACGCCTCGGTTCTCCACAACCTGCCCCTGCATCAGGATGAGGCCTCGGTCATCGGCAAGGTCGAGATGGTGTGTGATTGTTGTGTGGGGCTGGGCGAATTCGCCTCGCTGCTTGTATTCGGCCAGCTGAGTGAAGAGGACTGAACTTGTCCTAGAGGCGGCGTCGAATGTCCATTGCAAAAAGTGAATTTCGGAACCTTGGGATGGGTGGGGGATGGGGAGGACGAATTGAGGAGCATTCCGAGCGGCGTCCTCCATAGCTCGGTATGTTGCTGTTGGGATCA
Source organism: Fusarium dimerum (assembly GCA_013623525.1). NCBI lineage: Eukaryota > Fungi > Ascomycota > Sordariomycetes > Hypocreales > Nectriaceae > Fusarium > Fusarium dimerum. The sequence goes on from JABGLY010000469.1 coordinate 72,359, forward strand.
CTGCGCAGATGTTCTGGGGGCTGCCAGAATGTCGCAGACGCCAGATATCGGTGAGTTCCTTGTCGGATAGCTCACGAGCCTTGGGTATGTCAAGAAAATCACTGAGAGTCTTGACCTGTGACTTATCAGCGCCGGTGGGAGGCTTCGGTGGTGATTCACGTCTCTTGTCCGGCTCAATTTGTCCATCAGGGAAGTCCTTGTTCGGTTGGGAGACTGGCGTATTAGGTGCCTGGGGGATCGTGGGGGATTTCGCTGGTGGTTCGCGGCTCTTGTCCGGCTCGATCTGTCCACCAGGCAAGTCCTTGTTCGGTTGGGAAACTGGCGTATTAGGTGCTTGAGGGATTGTGGGATGCTCGATAGCATTATTACGACGCTCGGCCTCAATCTTGTCAGCGTAAGCGGCTTTGAGGTCATCAATGCTTCCGAGACCCTCTTCCTTCGCTTTTTGATTGAGCTTCTCGCGATACTTTTCCAGGACGGCCTGTGGAGGTTGTGTTGTAGCGAGAAGACGAATATCGTGAACCTGAGCCCATCGACGCTGGTTTGCAAAGCGAGTCGCACGTGTAGGCGAAGCGATGAGCCGTCGTAAAGCTGGTATCCTAAGTGAAGCCATTGGTGAGGGTAAACTGAGCTGCACGCTGTATCTGTTGATTGTCGTTGCGGAACTCAAGTTGGTTGGAGATGTCGAAAAGTTCACCAGCAAAGATTTCCAACGGGTTGGAGAGGATTAGCAGGGGGGCATAGCTGTCGTCACTGGAGCGGAGCAATGACCTCAATGAGTACTAAGGTACTGTAGTTGTATAGGTAGGTACAGTAGGTACCTAGGTAGTGGGCCCTCGCATTTGAAGTCTGAGGATGTTCCATTAAGAGCCTCAATCGCCGGCTTCGGACCTCGACGCGGCCAGATGACATAGCCTTAGAGATGATTGGATTGTGTTTTAGGATACGATACTTCCGTGGAACTCGATAGGGATAATAATTGACCTCATCACACCCATTTTTTTCTCTAACACTACCTAAGCATCTGTTCTGTCATTTACAGTAACGAGGTTACCTACCTAGGTACCTACAGCACCTTTTACCCCGCCAAAAATTATTACACCGCCTTGGCGGGCAATCGACTTTCTGCCACTTGACGACTTCATGAGGGGCATAATTGAGTGCATCTACTTTGCTTGCGACAGGGACATACAACGATATATAACCGACAAGTCTTAGATTCGGTTCGAAAGATTGAACTCGCTACTAAATACGCATAGTTCTCAATCGATTACCCCAAATCTAAGCCTGACAATAAGAGTATCGATTTCAGGCGCTTATCGAGCATCCGCTCTCCCTCTATCATGACGGATTTTAGGCAGTTGGCGCTGGAGTTTGTCCTTGCCGATGACGAAGCGCGTCAAACGACAATAGCTAAGAAGGCTGCTGATGGTATGGTTCTCATGCTGGATTTATGGTAGTACGACATTGACCGTTGTATAGAGATACAAACATCCCCCAGCAACTCAAATCCGCTGGCACGATGGGTCGAAGCTGTGCAACCATGGATGCCAGGAAGTAACAATGAGGCTGAGGATACTGGCGAGACGCCAGACTGGACAGCCAGGGCAAAAGGTCGGTCACTTTACCTTGAACCACTGACTGTTGCTAAACATTGCCAGCTCTTGAGTTTCTCTCTCGTACGCTGGATTTTGTCGGAAAGGACGTGCTTAAGCCTAGTCAAGGTATGCTCTAACAGAGTCGAGATATTTGCAAAACCCTATCTCTAATTCGACACAGTCAAACTTCTAGTGGGATTCTTTGGGGCCATGTTTGACGTTGACCACAAAGCTGGTATCCAACCCTCAGCCAACGCCCTCACGAGAATAGCGGCCATGAAGTCTTTCCAACGCCAGTACGGAAATGAAATTCTCCAAAAGATATGCGCTCTCAAGGATGACTTTCCACGGCAACTTCCCAAGACCAGACTCACCATCTACCAACTCATCCGACTCCTGATGTCTACCCCTGAAATCATGAGCGACCTTGAGAACCGACATGGTGCGTCAGCGGGCTTCATGGTAGACCTTATCCAGCTATGTCGGAGTGAAAGAGACCCCGAGTGTCTGATGGCTTGGTTCGAGATCTTGAGATTATTCCTCACACAGTATAGTGCTTCAAAGGAGGTCCTAGACGAGGTCTATGGTACATTCAAGCCTTATTTCCCTATCGCCCTCCCACGGGCATCACAGACTGGTATAACCCCAGAAGACTTGAAATTGCAATTGCGCAAGTGCTTCTCGGCAACTCATTTGCTTGCTGAAAACACATTTCCTTTCTTGCTCGGCAAGTTGGACCAAGGCGATGGTGTCACCGTCAATGTCAAGGTAATGTCGCCCGTCTTCCTCATCCTGATCTGTCTGCTGACTTTGGATAGCTCGATATCCTCAAAACCATCCGTGCTTGTCTCGAAGAATACACTCACGTGGAGAGATCAATTGCTCCGTACGTTAATCAGATTTGGAGCAGTCTCAAGTATGAGGTACGCAACGGCGAGATCGAAGATACAATCTGGGGTACCTTGGAGGTACTCAAGACTCTTACCATGAGACTGACCGGCGACCATCTTCGTGATTATACACTTGAAGTGACACGCGACTGCGTTACTGATCTCGCCAATCCCACCTACACTGCATCCTCTGGCAGATTACTTGTCAGCGTTCTCAGTGCCAAGCCCAGCGCATTTGTGCTCATGGTCGCTCCTACAATGACACATATTAAAGACAACCTCCGACACCCGAAAGCACCAGTACATAGCCAGGATCTCCTCAAGATCTTGCATGTGATTCTCGAGACACGTATCCTGTTGGTGGATACGGACATGTCTCCTGAAGATCGCGAGGACCTGGCTGCGATCGATACCTTCTTCTTGTCTCTGTATGACGAAGTCTTCAAGAACACTGTCAGTCTGGGTTCTAAGCCTGACGCATCCTATGATCATATCAAGCTGGCAACACAGGCTGTTCAAGGTGCGGGAGCCTTGGTGTGTCAACGACCTGCCAAATCGCAGGATGTGTCCGGCAATGCAACTTCGGCAAGACTACTGCCGGAAAAAGAGTGTTCAGAGATATGCAAGTCGCTATTCGATATAGTGTCCGCTTCTGGCCCTGGATTTCCTCGCTCGTCCGGCAGAGATGAGCTCGTGGATGATACCACAAAGGCTCTCCAGCGAGCAATCCGTGCTTTCCCATCAGGATTTGCACCCCTAATTGAGGAAGCTCAGAAGATTGTTCGAACAAGTTGGCAAAGCGGTGGTCAACCGGAAGCTGTTGAAGCCATCACCACACTGGGCAACATGATTGCCTACGTTGGATCCTCAGAGCTTCCTCCAGTTCCTTCAAGCGGCTTTTCCCACTTCATCTACTCTATCCGCGTCTTCATCACGGAACTGTACGCTGCTTTGGACTCCATGGCTGCCCCACAGACGTGGTGCGCTCTCGTCGGAACTATCCAGTCTATTGTTCGTTACTTTAATGATGCTTGTCAAGCAACAACTCATGATGGCGACTCGTCATTCTCTACCGACTCATTGGATCGAGTCGGCGAGCGATATCCTGAGCTAGGCCAACCAGGAGCTAGTCTCGGACCTCAACCATCAATTTCGCCATCAGCTTCCGTCGAGGAAATTCGATCAGAATTTCTTCTCGTCAGCCTCTTCATCACCCAGCAACTGTACAGAAGGGCCACAAAGACGGTCCAATCTCACCCACTAACTGGCCAGCCAGCATTGACTTTAAGTGATGACTTCACTGGCACGAACCAAGCTTCTGAGTACCAGTACCTCCACCTTGTCTCTGCTCTTGCGGGTGTTGTGGTACATGAAATGAGCGAGCCTCAGCAGCTTGCGTTGCACATTGAGAGGTTTTCTATCAATCTCTTCCGTAGCGACTTTATCCAACTACCCGATGCTGCCTCGGAGGATGTCAAATCACAAGACTTTGAAAAGTCCGTACTACAAAGAGGGTCCCCATGGAAATGGTTAGTATTGGAGCAGCCAAACATATTGTCCCTCGGAATAATGGAGACACTTCGGCCCTCTGCAGTAGCACGACTGGTAAGACATCCTGCTTACATGGTCGTTTTCATCCATACTGATCTTGCTCTACAGTTCGAGAATGGAGTTGCACAGCAATTAATACTCAGCGGATTTGTTGCAGGAGCTGACGAATCGTTCAACCGACCAGTCACACTATCGATACTGACCATCCTCGCCAATAAATATAAGATCGAGACGTTGCCTGGCTTAATATCTGCTCTCGAGAGCCATGCAATGAGCCTTCTGGATTTGTCTCGGCAGAATCAAGATGATGCTACACGCCTGGAGCAGGTTACAGCCATATTTGCGCTTGTTACGGGCATGATGCGACGATACATTGGCAAGGAAGCAAAGGGACTTCTTGAGATTGTCAAGGCGTCACCAAAAGACCCCAAGATCGGATCTGATCTTGGGCGAAGACTCGAAATGATTGTCGCCCCCCAGGAGCCGCTTACCAAAGAAAATTATGCCATCGTTAAGCCCCTATGGTTGCAGAAGGTCTATTTCGAACTCGTTAACCCTATGCTCCATATAGCGACTGGACAAGACGAGCAGGTTCAGGATCAACAGATCAAGGCAAATTATGGAACTGGAGTGCTCTTGATGGTCAAGCACATGAACTTTACCATCTACGAAGCTGATTCGGACAAGATCCTCCGCATTGCCATCGCCAGCGCACAGAAGGGTGATATTGGGGCTGATACCAAGGCAGCTCTTGATGTGCTGAAGAACACACTTATTGAAGCCCCAGAGAAGGGTAAAGATCACCTCCGCAGCATCATCAAGATCTGTGTGTCGGTCTTTTCAACTCAGGCCTCAACCACGACGGTCGATCCTGAGATTGGAGCTGCCTCTGGGAAGCTGGCATTAGAAATTGCTGGCGGTCTACCGCGCATGTACGAGTCTAGGCATCTGGTACCACATGCACCACAGGTACAGCGTGAGCTGACGTTGGCATGTGGACATCGAGTCCGTGAGCTAAGGAAAACGGCAAGATTAGCAAGGGCGGCGTGGGCGGATCTTAAATAGACAGTTTACGATGGGGGCGTTTCTGTTGGGTTATAAGGGATGGGGATGGAAAAGAGTGGATTTGGCCGTATATCAAGAGCTTTATAATTGTGGATGTTATTCACATTGACAAATAAGAGACGTGGGCTTGGAGCTTTCACTGTGGTTGTGCATATTAACCAAGACGGATAGATTGACGCTGCAGTGGTGGAATTTCAATTATCGCCAACTATGCAATGGTATCAAAACACGTCTTCCAAACGCCGCTCCTTTACATGACCGCTTCCCTTATCATTTTCAAGAAAGACTTCATATCTCACCTAGCCCCCCTTATGCCTTGCGTCTCTTGCCACCAGCCTTGCTAACTGCCTCGGCGGCTGTCGAGCTACCATCAGCGGCAGAGGAGTTGGCAGCGAGGATGGCTTCGAGCACATCAGGGCTGGCATCCAACAGCTCTTGCGAAACGGCTACACGCTTAGGGTCGCATTTGCCAATGACGGGTACTGAGGAAGCGAGGATTTCTTGGAATGGGATAGCGACAAACTGGCCCGTCTCGTCGAACCAGGCATTGAAAGGCTTGGAAATCTTGATGACTTGGGGTTGGGAGTTGTTCTTGGTGATGGTGATGGTGACGTTGTAGATAGGGACGTTCTTCTTTGTAGAGGTGCTAATAGAGATCTAGGACGACCCAGGTTAGAATCATGTCTTATTTGTGACAGCATGTATGACCACGCACCTTTTCACCAGACGGTGATGTACCCTCATACACAATACCCTTCTCACGGAACGTGATCCATAGCGTTAAGGCTGAATTGATAATCGTATAGAGGGCTACAGCAATAGCAGTGAAGTGCTTGGTATCCTCAAAGCCGTACTTGTAATCCCAGGCGAAGCACGCAGCAGCGATAGCGAAGGCACTGTAGCCGAGAGCAAGGCGGACGTCGGTAAGGGTATGGGATTGCTGAAACTTGAGGGAGTTGAGATAGTTGGGGAGTGCGTCGTCGGTAGTGTTTTTGAGATCTGTAGCCACGGTGTTAACAGGTCATGATTGTGGATGTGGTGGTTTGGAGGATGTTTGGGGGAAGATTTACCTGCAAGGTTATAAACCGAGATTTTCTCGGCTGAGTTGGCCATGATTACGGTGATCTTTTGAGTAACTACTTTTAATTGTAATGGAAAAAGAAAAAAGAACGGATGCAGTTGAAGTTGTGATGTTGCTTGTTCGAGGTCCCTAAAGTTGATGTGGGGCTTCAGGATAGCTGTCCCCTTCATCAACTTCACAAATCCGCCCAAAGTCCAGATACGTACCAACAGCTGTGAGATTCTAAAACGTCACCGCCCGGCAGAATTTCGACCTTGGCTGAGAGCTCCGCTTCGGTTGTGTGGCGCATGGGCATGCTAATCCGTGTCTTCAACTACCACTACCCTACCTACACAGCATACCTTGCGTCTACACAGCTTGCGTCGCCAAACACCACGACGTCACTTTCACTCTTCAATTTCTTCGTCGCGTACTGGTCATCAATTCAGCCATCATGATTCATGTACCTGTGCAGACCCTTCATAGGGATCCCCAGTTATTGTACGCCCACCAATCCGTTGATTATCCCATCTCATCCGTGCCGTAGCCAAGCTAACATCAAGCCTTCAAGTTACTGGATCCTCACTCCCATCACCATCGTCATGGTCCTCACCGGTGTTCTTCGACATTACGCCTCTGTTCTTCTTGCGACCGTTCCTAAGAAGCAGGATAGCAAGACCATGCGTGAGCAGCGATTCCTGGCCAAGGGCGTCGCTCTGCGAAACAACCACCACGTCCTCTCGCAAAAGGCTTTCGAGACTCGTCGCGAGACTCTTGTCTCTGGCTTCGAGTCCGGCGGTTATCTCAAGGATCCTGATCGCAAGGGCCAGCCTCCTGCCAACCCTCTCACCGATCCTGGTGCTATGGATGGAATGATGGGCATGATGAAGAATAACCTTGCTATGATTGTTCCTAACACGCTTATCATGAGCTGGATCAACGCCTTTTTCAGTGGTTATGTCATCAGTGAGTTCAAAATCTCAACATTAGGCAATTATGCGACTGACACGAAGCAGTGAAACTTCCTTTCCCCATTACTATCAAGTTCAAGAGCATGTTACAAGCTGGAGTTCAGACCAAGGATATGGATCCTCGATGGATGTCCAGCATCAGTTGGTACTTTCTTTGTATCTTCGGTCTTCAGTTTGTCTATGTCTTTCTGCTTGGTAGCGACAACGGTATGTCTGCTTTGTTCGACGCCTGGATACTACGGATTTTGACTAATTTCTTATAGCTGCCAGTCAAGTTACCCAGCAGATGCAAGCCCAACAGATGCCTAACCCCATGATGGGCGGCCCTGGTCAGGACCCTCACAAGCAGTTTACTGCTGAGGCTGAGAACTTGGCTGTCGTTGAGCACTACTCTGTTCTGGACGATGTCGAGAATCGATTGCTGTCGGGTATCAAGTCATAGATTCATAGAATGAGCAAAAGTACATAGGCCAATAAATCAATCGCAATTTCTCCTTGGGATTCTTGCTCCATATCCATCCCCCCACCGGGTCGGTTTTTTCTATCCCTTCTTGTGTGCGTTGGTTTGTCGACTTATGCACCATCCCACCAGAGGCAAACACCGAGACCTTCAGCCGCCATGCTGGCTTTGATGCGGTACGGAGTTTTGAGAGGTGCGTCTTCAGGCTGCGATGGCCCAGCAGGGGCCTGATCGTGCCATTCTTCTTCGATAACCTGGAAGCGAACCATTTCGTGGTTATCGTAGAATAATCGTTCTTCGTCAAAGTTCCAGATCCAGAGCTGCTCACCGTGGTTGCTGTTAAGAGTTAGTATCTTATCCATTGATCCTGTTGAATTGCTGCTTCTTACTATTCGGCTCCCTCGGGTAGTTCCTCAAAAGGCACAAATATGTCGTCAAAGAAGTCCGTTCTCAGGTTGATGCCTGCTGGAGTAGAGCTACGTATTCTGCCAAACATGACTTCGCCCTTGAAAGGGCGGAATACGACCATACGGAATTCGACTGATATTTTATTTTTCATGTGAGTCTTTTGTGTTCATTATCATCTTGATGCAAGAAGAAGAGAACTGACCATTAACATTAACTAGACCTGTGCCATGACCAATGAGACCTTCTGATGCCCATTGTAGGTCGTAGAGACAGATACATAAGCCAATCTTCTGGACAACCTGAGGAGAAAGATGTGAGTCAGCTGGTCTGGAAATGCATTCATGAGAGGGAAGCAGAGCAAACCTTGTTGGAGTATTTTTTGTTAATGTTGTCCTCGATAGCATCAATACTTCGTTTGGAAAAATCCTCGGGATGAATTTCCACTAGATCTGCAAATTTACTCTACACATGCTGTTAGAATGATGTCTATCGTTATAGCGTCACGATGCGGCCAGTTACAGTGGACTGAGTGAAGAGATATTACATACCAAGATGAACATGGTGAACAATTAGGTGGGGTTGATAGTAAAGAATAGCTGCAGCAAACTCAAGTGCTAGTGCAATGTGGTTTTGTGGAAGAATGGCTTAGTGTATAAAGATGTGAGAACCACAATGTGAGCACTATTGCCACATTAGTATGGTTGACTCTGTAGATAGGTATTTATTGGAGATGATCGAGTTCGTGATGCAGTCTGCGCAGGAGAGATTCTTACACTTTTGAGAAACTCAGACTTGGCAGAAAAGAAAGATTGATCAAGCTCTTGCATGGTGGCCCCAGACTCTAGTCCAGTTTCAGCTAGATCCCACTCGAGTGTCGTCCACCGCCTGCTGTTTCCGGCTTAGTCAGTGCTCTTCAACCGCGATGTGCAATTAATTTCCAGTCATTGGCAAGTGACTGCCGTCAGGCCCTCTGCTTCCTAATGCTCTACTCTTTTTTTTTTCTTCTCTCATTGTTCATCCACCATCGCATTTCTCTCCTTTCCGAAAAGTTTCCATCCGCGCACGATTTCCAGTCTACGACCTTCATAATTGCGACTCTCCTTCGTTTAATTACTTCGAGATCCTTGGTTTTCTGCCCTGTCCTCTTTGCCCCTTGTACCACCACCTTTCCCATCCAGGCCTGCGACCGCGTGGCCTATTCTCTTCAAGAGTAAACACTGCACATTCACCAAACCATCGACAAAGTTGTCGACGGAATCGAATCAATACACGATTGTTTCGACGTGTCATTCTGATTCTGATTTGTCCGAGTCAAAGAACTTGAAATCTGTCGTCATCTAACACAGTCGCTTCCTGCTCGAATTACACAACCCTTACTCTGTTTACCCTCTCCGCCTTTGCAATGTCAGGCTACGGATACGGACCTCCACCTCCTCCGCCTCCTCCTGCTGCAGCAGGAAGCGGTCCCAGCTACGGATCTGCGGGGCAGCATGGTCAGTCCCGTGGAGGGTCTCATCACGGACGAGGCCGTGGGGGACACTACACAGGAGGTCGCGGTGACTTTCAGGGGTCGTCTCAAGGTCACTACGAGTATAATGGCCAGTCGTACCCTGCTCATCATAATCCTCCCCATTACGGTAGCGCCCATTCACCCGTAGGAGCTTATCCTCAGCCTCATCACCAACCTCAGCCGCATTGGGGTCCAGAGCATGGCCATCCTAGTCATGGACATGCTCCAGTCCCTATGTCTGCGAACAACTATCATCCCAACTATGCTCCCCAGCCATATCCTCCTTCGCAATACCCTCAGCAGTCGCCTTATGGAAGCCATCAGCAATATCCTTACCAAGGCCCTCCCGCTCCCCCAAACCAAGCCCAGTGGAGTGGTCATGGGCCACCGCCTCAGGGTCATTATGGGAACAGCAGGCCACGGGGTGGCTATAATGATCGAGGTGGTCCAAAGCCCCCTATGAACAGACAGATGCGTCCTGGGTATGAGCATGAAGTTATGCAACCCCCAGTCAACGGCAGCTATGGCCAGCCATACCCGCATGATCCTCGTACGGCTCACTATCCTCCTGCCCCTTACCCTCCGTATCCAGGACCTCCTCCCCCTCCCGGGCCGACTCGTCATGATGGCTTCCATGGTCATAACAATCGTCGTGGCCGTGGCGGTCACAGTGGAGGCAACACTCGAGGACGCGGTGGCCATCATGGAAATGACAAGGCCCGTCATCACAAGCCGGCCAACAGCGATTCCAACCATGGAAAGTCCGAGACGCCGGCCCTGGGCAAAAAGAAGAAGCGCAAGACAAACACTCTAGGCTTGACACCAGGCATGGAATCTGAGTCGGAAGATGATGAGGAAGAGGAGAAGACACTGACCAACTTGATCGGTCAAGAGACGTTAAAGTAAGTATTTGCCCCCGAATTATTCCAGTTTGGTGTTAACATGCCCTTAGTGTCACAGATATTGCTGCCTTTTTGGCGGAAAGAAAGAAGCACTTCCCTACCAAAGCCCGTGTCGAGGCAAAGAAGGCTGCCAAGGTGGCACAGAGCAGCGAGGACAAGGCTTCCTTGCTGGAGAAACAAGCTGACAAGCTCCGGCGTCAGCTTCGCAAGGTGGAATCTTCAATCAAACGAAAGAGAGAGCAAGGAGACGAAGGCGACGAGATGAGAGACCCATCTGAGGAGTCTTCGGATGACGAGCCAGAAGTCATGTCTACTCGTTCACACGTTGCTCCTCCACCTCCTCCACCCGCAAAGAAAGCCGACGTTTCCAAGCATTGCAAATATTATTCCACTGGTGGAACATGCGGCAAGAAGGGCAAGTGCCGCTTCGTACATGATCCCGAGATAAGAGAAGCAGCCATGAAGGATCGCGAAGCCAACCATGGACGTCTCACTATCCAGCAACGACTGATACTGAACGACAAGGAGCAGGAAGATCTCACTGTGCTCCAGTCTATCCAGTATCTTCGCAACAAGGGTCTCATGCCCAATGATCCTTTGGAAGCTAAGGATACCGGCAAGACCAGTAATGGGGAAACGACAAAGACCTCGCTCCCCGCCCCGGCTCAGCCTCCTCCCTCCAGCCTGCTTCCCGCTGCCTCGGATTCACTTCCACCACTGCCTGTCAAGAGAGAGCCGATTCTTTCACGTCGCAACCCTCCTCCATCTATCGTTCCTGGCACGAACAGTAACAATACCCAAGGGGTTAAGCATTATCAAGGTTGGCTTCTGAGGCCTTATGGTAGCACCAGTGGCAAGTCTTCAAAAAGTGATAACCTTCCTTGAGATGCTTTGCCATGCGATCTGAACGAGTTATGTTTCTTGAGTTCTTAGATCACGGTTGTTATATGACGAAGGACACGTCGTGGATTCCCTCATGGCGCTATGACTGGTTGAAAATAGCTGGGAACTGCGTGAGTGTGTTCTATTGGATACGTTTAGTAGTATGAGAAAGTCTCTCAAGACGTGGACTCAAGTTGGGTCAATGACGGTGATTGTTCAATCAAGGAGATTTTACGTTACTTATATCCATGTGTTTTTTTACAAGCTTTTGACGGTTTCGGTCCAAGAGCCATGTTGTAGATTTAGCAATACCAACGCAAAATTAATGAATGGGCTATGACTCCCGTATCAGCATATGATCGATCTTGTCCACTTCGATACTAATCGACGTTCATGGTCCGTCACAAACATGGCGACATATCACACACATTCTTAAATAAATCGAGTGTTCAGACTTGGGTATGGTTTGCATCCGTACACAACATACTGGTCATTGATGATAAAAGTCTAGCTGAGGTACCCTCGATTGAAGCATCCATCCACATGGTTCCAAAACTCATTCTACTAAGATGACTCTTCTCGAAACGTGCAATCCCACACATCCAACGAACCCCCCTTTCCCCTAACTCCAAACTCATCCCCTCGAAGTGCTGAAAGTGGCTGAGTGGGTAGGGAGAAGAAGCAGGAGTGCAGATGAGCCAGGAAATGAAAAGCAAGAAAGACAAAAAGAACAACTCCGTCGCTAATGATCCCCCGAGTCTGCTGCAAAATAAACAATACGGCAACAACATGAGAGTGTGAGGTGAGTGAGAAAAAGATATGCAGTGAGGCAATGCGACTCGTGGACAACAGAAAGTCTCAAAAATAATGAGATGTTGTGTTTTGTTGATGGGGTAATGTGGTATGGGCAAGCCAAAAATGAAGAAGATGTGAGAGTTGAATAATGGAGAAGGGTTGATACAAGGGGGGACTGGCAAAAAAATAGTCGTTGAATGACCTTGATTTGTTAGTGTTTGAGAAGGGGTATTCGTTCCGATGTTATCGACGTCGTCCGGCACGAATCGCCTCGAGAGCCTTCCGTTTCCGTTCTTCCTTTGCCTGTTTGAGTGTCATCTCCAAACGCTGCTCTTCAATATCTTCCTGACGGGCGATACGCTCTGCCTGTCGCTCTTCCACATCAATATCATCCAGACCAGCTTCCATGTCCGACGACTCGTCGGAAGCATAGTTATAACGTGGTCCGTCTTGGTCTTCTTGTTCTTCATCATCGTAGTCGATAAAGTCGTCGAGTTCTTCGTCATAGTCATCCTCGTAGCGGGAGCGGGAATGTGAGGGTCGAGGACGAGAGACATTGAGGAGGGCGCCACCTCGTGGAGCGTCTCGCCTGTGACTTGTGGCCCCTGGCTTGGGTCTCGCGGTACCAGTATATCCAGTCGTTGCTGTTGCAGCTTTCTTGACTTTCTTTTCCTCCTCAGCAGGCGCCCCTCGGCCTCGATCACCCTTGGTAGAAGGCCCCTTTCCAGGAGGACCCCTTGTAGGGAGTGCCTTGCCGTTACGTCCATCCTTGGCGAGGGCATCTCTGCCCTGGCCGTTGAGAGGTCGTTGGCCGGGTTTTGCTGTACCGGCATAACCGGCAGCCTGGATCTGCTTACCCTTCTTCGCCGCACGGGGGTCGGGTCTAGGGTCCGCCTTGGGATCATCCTTCTCCTTCTTTGCGACACCACCCTCGGCCTTTTTGTGCTGAATTTTGCCAACCTGACCCATGGTGGCTTGTGCCCGCTGAGCACGCGCCAGAATCTCTGCAAAGGAACCCTTCTTTGGTGGAGCACCTCGAGCAGATGGAGGATTAGAAGGTCCAGGAGCAGGTCTGCTGGAAGGAGCCGGCTTCTGCACCCTATTGCCTCCGTTCATGGGTCTCGACGTCAAGACATTGGGTTTTGAGGTAGTCGTTGAATTTGAGGGTCGTTGTGCTGGGATGGGTCTATCTAGAGGTCGCGACGACTGAGCAGGTCTCGAGGGATCGCTTGGGCGGGGCTTAGGGGCGTCTGAAGGCTTCGGTCCAATCGTGGTGGAGAGAGTCGTGACTCGAGGCGCCTTAGGCGTAACCGATCGAATATCATCGTCGGCCTTACGCTTCGGTAATGTGTTCGACCGTGAAAGACTCGTCGTTGATGTCGAGACCGGGGCTGATGGGTCCCCACTGATCTGGGCGAGAAGGTCTCCGATCTGCATCATCAGTATCATGAAAAGAGAACAACACCACGGATCGATGTCGTATAACTTACCGGCATATCGTTTACTTTCTTCCAATAAGCCTAACAAGACAAATTCAACCCGTGAGACCATAGACCATCCAGTGACCTGGTTGCGTCAAGTGTGAGTCATTGAGCAACCGTGTGCCTTTGCGTTCAAGCTGCTTTGCTAGGCACCCGACTTTGTTTCTCTTGTCTCAAGTCAAAGCCCAAAAAAATGCAGAAGCTTAGATGATGATGGTCGCAGATAAGATACAGCAACGACTTTTTATATCAAACACGACTGTTTATGGATGCCTAAGATAGCTGCGAATCAGGCGACTACGGGAAGCAAGAAGGCGTGAGGACGGATAGTTGCTGATAAACAGAAAAGATCAGTCAAAAGAGAAAGGCCAACTTTATGAGCAGTCGAAGAAATCAAGGCAGCGCCACAGGCCATATGCGGCGTTTCAGCACGTGATGCATAACTTCGGTCCAAGTTGTGGCTGGGGCGGGTCAAGAAATCAGGAAGTTGCAAAGATGAGAAAGCTGGAGAAGCATATCTCGGAATACCGGAGCATAGTGTTTTTCCGAGGGATCAGGCCTAGCCCTGCGCGGGTCAGGCAGGGGGACTGCCAGAAGCCCCACAGTGCAACCCCCCGCCCTAAGATGCTCGCCTAAGCACGTTTTTCGGTGCCCACAGGATCAAAATTAAACAGTTGAAAGGCTCATGAGTGAACTTTTTTCCCTCTTTTTTTCTACTTCGTCAACCCGAAATCAATAACCTCGAACTCGAAGGCTTCAGTCTCCGCCCAACTTGCGGTTAAACCGATTGATTTCTCTTGTTCTCCTCATTATCTTCAGATGTAAGTCTCCAATCACCATTCCCGGGACCTCGAATTTTGGAATATCAATTCGACAACTTTGTGTGTGTGGTGCTTTTTTGCGCGTCGCATATAAAATCTATACCCACCCATCTCGAAGTCAAGACTCTAACTTCTTCAAACTTCAGAAACCACATTCAAAATGAAGCACCTCGCAGCTTACCTCCTTCTCGGCCTCGGTGGCAACACCTCCCCCTCCGCTGCCGACGTCAAGGCCGTTCTCGAGTCCGTCGGCATTGAGGCCGACGAGGAGCGCCTCAACACCCTCATCTCTGAGCTTGAGGGCAAGGACATCCAGGAGGTATGTTGAATATCCTCTCTTGAAGAGTTATAGAACAAGAACAACAACGCTGACATACATACCACAGCTCATCTCCCAGGGTTCTGAGAAGCTCGCTTCCGTCCCCTCTGGTGGCGCCGGTGGTGCTGCCGCTGGTGGTGCTGCTGCTGCTGGCGGTGCCGCTGAGGAGACCAAGGAGGAGGCCAAGGAGGAGGAGGCTGAGGAGTCCGACGACGACATGGGCTTCGGTCTCTTCGACTAAGCGGTCAACTTTTTTCTTCTTCAGCCAACAAAAAAAAGAACAAAAAGGATCTGCACGGTTACGAAGTCTCACGAATTTTTCTTTCGAAGATGTCACGCACAAAGAACGTGCGTCGATTCTTACATGTCACCTTTGTCGGGCGTGGGAGGATTGGCTGTCCAAAGGCTGGGTTGGGTCTCTTTTAAGGATGGGATAGATTACGGCTTATGAGAAATCAAAAAAAGGCGACAGGGCTCTTCGAAATATGGGATGTTCCATGGTTGTGAACTTGAACGTGAATGCTCACTGAATTCTCACTGACGTCTATCAATGAGCTATTGTATCGACCGGCGTCGTTATCTCTTGGTAGTTTTGCCTTACTTTGCCATAGGTCTGGGTCTCAACAATCAGGTTGATTCAGGAGCTCAAGGGCCTGTTATCGGGTAGTCACTGGACAGTCATCTTATCCGAGTCGAGACTGGTCCTAAAATGTCTATTATCAGTCTTGTCTCGAGACTTGATGTGCGTAAGTCGGACAACAGTAGCACTTATCCACTTCTTCTTGATCACTATGTTTGGGATTGTCTAACATTGAATTATATTTATGCGAGCGATTCTTAGATGCCTTTCCTATCAAGTATTCGACCTCCAAATTGCGCCATGAGACCAGAGTGAGAGAGCGAGGCGCCCCAGGCCGGATATATACAATTAAACAAGAATGCAGAGATGGTCTGAACACCAACCCAAATCAAAATATGAACCAAAGCAGCACCCAAAAAAATAAAAAAAAATACGCCTGTCCAATTATCTGTATTCCAGCATGTTCAATCATCTGAACTATTTTGACGGGCGGTAGCCAGTCTCCTCGCCAGCCCAGGAGAACGTCCTTGGCCGTTCATTAGTGTTATAGCCTGGCAGAGGAGAATTTCCAGGATCTGCCGAAGCAGGAAGTTCGGCGGGGGCGGCTTGTTCTTGGGGTCTTGGAGATTCGGTCGTATACATGGGTGATGTTGCTGTGGTTTGTTGAGTGTAGTTGTCGGAGCTGCGGAGGTCAGTCGAGTCATTCCAATCACATGGAGAAGATTGGGACTTACTAATATGATCCTGCTGTGCCATCTTGCACACTCAGATGTCCCATGTTGGTATGTCCATACATGCTTGGGTGTTGCGGACTCATAGGAGGGCTCTGGCCGAAGGCACTGGTCATAGGACTGTTCTGCTTTCCGGGAGACCATGCCTCTGCAGCGCCGGGTGGGTTGTATTGAGCCTCCACCATGGTTGGGGCTGGAGCATGAGTGCTGCTTCGGAAGCTCTTGCGATAGGCCTTGTCGAAACCACCTCGTCGGCCACAAAGGTAGATGAGCCCCGCACCGAGGATGAGAACGGCAGCGGCACCAATGGAGATACCTGCGATGGCACCTGGTGAGAGATGAACGCCTCCGCCGTTGCTGCTCGAGCTTGACTCTGAATCGGAAGAATCGCTATTTTTGGAGCCTGTCTCCTCAGGATAATCTTCCTCGGTGGGCCAAGGGTCGCCGGGACGGAGCTGATAATCAACATCCTCTGCCTTTTCTTGCCATTGCTCGAGGGTTTGATTCTTAAGCTGTGAGAATATGTGAGGTTAGTCTCATTCAGTATCATAATTGAGGGTGGCGAGTGGTTCACGTACGGGATTGACAATTCCCATCATATGGTATCGACTGCAAGAGCCGGGAGCACCACAGTAAAAGTAGATTGGATTAGTGTCATTCACTCTGACACGGTATCTTGGAGCCTAAAAAAGTTAGCATGTTTAGGTCTCAAAGCATAGTTAAGTGCAGTGAAGCCGAACTCCAAACGTACATCGTCTGTAATGGCTTGGACTTTCTGGGTCCCGCTCGAGAAACCCCTTCGATTCGTGCCGACGTATTCATATGGGATGCATGGATTATCGTAGTCGCCCCTGATAACCCAATGCTCGGTTGGGTAGAAGCGCCATTCTATGATATCGCCAACCTCGGCTTCGAGTTCCGATGGTGTGAATTTGTGTCCGGACTGGAACGCGTTAGTCGGTGGCAGATGAGAGTTGAGAAGGAGGATGAAGTAAACTGACCGCTCCAACATTGACAGTATGTGTTGTTAGTCCTGTAGATGTCGTCGTAGCATCTTCGTCCGAGGTTGCTGTAGCTTCATCCGTTGCGGACGGTTGCGATGTAAGTGGCCCCAGTGTATCATCCGTTGTAGTCTGAGCCAATGCCGCTGCTACCAATGTAGATACAGCGAGAAGGGACTTTAACATCATTATGAATATAGTGACTCGGTTGTATCTGTCAGAGTCGTTTCCTTCACTTCGAACCTCTCTATCGTGATGTTACGTCCAAGTATTAAGAAGTGGAGGGACAAGGTATAGAAAAGGAGAACAGGGGAAAACGGGGGAGAAGGGAAAGGGAGAGAGAGGGTCAAGAACAAGAGTAGAATGATTATGTGTGAAGGAATCTGGGAGATGAGCTGAGTAATACGAAGATGAGTATCCTACTAGGTACTATTCAAGAGCCTCTTTCTTGGGTACTGGATCCAGGAAGATGGGATTCATATGAGTGTTGCCCGGGGGGGTCGGGAGGCGAAGACGAGGGGTGGCCAGCACTGACTGTCCAGTACTTTCGTCGAGGCCGCTGCTCTTATTGAGGTAGGAGGGAGTGGAGGGTGTCCTTCCTGTATACTGCAGCTGGTACAGTAGGTGAATACTGTAGAATGGATAAGATCAACCAACAAGATATCTTGAGACTCATTCCTTTGACGAGTATCAACATCTTTATTCCTCTATGTCCACTAAAAACGCGCGGCCAAAGCTTCTTTCTTTCAATCAACGCCTCCCCTTTGACTTTCCGAATTTAGACGGGAGTTGTTGACAGGCTCCTGGAGTCGTAGACAAGAACTACAAGAATATCTGCCATAGCCCTACCAGCAATGCCTCCTCAAGGACCTGTTGCCCATAGAGGAAAAGATCAAGGCAGTCCCCACAACTCAAGCCTTGTTATGTTAGCTACTTGTATTGAAGTATTGAAGCATTGAAGACGGAAGATGCGAGGATGAGGGAAGGGAATGCAGTGCATGTGGTTGCAATTAGACGAAAAAAAAAAAACCAGCAATAGCGCTGAGTAAGAGACTTCCATGTCAACGTGGGAATACATATTGATTGTCCAGTTGTTTATCCTGGTCAAACCCCATAGTAAGCTCATGATCCTTGTCCATGCATGTGCATCTTATATCTATCCTATCCTATCCCATGCATGCATGCCCAGGTATTGCCGAAACGTCTACTCTGGACTGTTACCATTGTCGCGGATTCGCCGCCACAGGGCTTATCTATTGTATGAGTTATACAGAACTGATACTGTGTTCTGGCGTTATGTTCTGGATGCATATCAAAACACGAAACCAATTCGACCAAAGACAAATTAACCTTACTTTTAGTGTCAATTGAATCAAGATAAAATGACCTCCATTACTCCTCTTTGTTCTGTAACATCCGTGTCCACCATCACATTCCTACCTAACCTTGACACCAACAAAGAAATCCCTGCTGAATCTCAATCCACGCAGATAAATGATCCAAAGCAACCCATGTGAGAGAGAAGAGAAAGGGAGAAGAATTGAAGAAAAAGAAAAGAAAAAGAGAGAATCTCTTCCTTCTCATCTCTTCCCACCCACTTTGCCTACGGTTGCATCCCCCCCACCTTCCCACCTCTCACTACACCGAGTCCAATCTCACCGCATGCATGGGTTAGCCTCAAATATAAGCATCAGCCATCAACAGGAACGATTGCCTCTCACCCGAGTCAGAAGTAAGCATCACACTCTTGAGGCCTCCTCTATTTGGTAAAGTTCTCTGCAAACTACCCTTGCATCTGCATACTTTACTTACCTCCTCCGGGGGAATTTACTTGAAGGGGAATCTCACTTAATCACGAGTGCATGTGTGCTGTCCAGATTCATGTGGGTGTATATGCCAAGGGGTTCTTTGTGAACTTGCATACACAAAATGCCGAATGGGTGTACGAGCTTCAACATTGAGAGGATGAGCCTCGGGAATACACTGCAACGACTTCACTCATACCCGTAAACCTACCTGCCTTGATAGTGGCAAACCAACATGCTAGATGTAACTATGGAAGCGGTGATAGAACATGAAACACGATAAACCCAGATCTACCTGGTTATTGCAAGAGGAATAGATATGAACAAGAGAGGACTAAACACAAGACTGTTCGGATAAGATAAGTACATGCCTGTCAATATAATTACATTAGAGAGTCACTATTTACGTTACGCCAACCACCGACCTCTAGGCACTCTTCTTCTTAGTGATCGCCGTCCTTGAAAAGATATCCGTCTCTTGCGCCAGCCTCCATAGGCACCAAAGGTAGCAGATGATAAACCCAGCTGCCCCCACAGCGACGTTCACCACAACCCAGAGGTCAGGCTTATCACTCGGCGGTTTGACAGATGCTTCCACCACATGCCACGCCCCCATCACGGCGTAGAATGACCAGTGCAACAGCGCGGTGCCCCATTGGACCCACGGTGCTTGGCTCTCATCAAAGTAAGCGCTCCAGGACGTCGGTGGCAGGCCCAGGAGATAAGCCCAGAGGAGCGTCAGCACCGTGTACGGCACTCTGAGGTCAACACGTCGCAGCAGAGGAAACATCGTCCAGGCACCCAGCAGATTGGCGAACCCAACCCACGCACGTGTGTCCCTGCTCATGCCCTGTTTGCCAGCCAGCAGCAGTGTCATGGGCAGCAACGGCAGAAGGACGCTCTTCTCGTGGACCTGATAGCTGAAGAGAAAAAATCCCCATGCTGTTGTGGCAAAGGCAAGTGGCAGCGCTGTCTTCCGGGGGCGGAAAAAGAGGATCAAGTTGGGTGGTAGGATCGACATGAGAGTGCCACCCAGAGCCAGCCTCTGCAGCAACGCCGTCGGAAGGTTACGAAGTTTGATCACCACGTTGGCGGCGCACCAAAAGTTTGCAACCTTGTCCTCAAACAATCCCCGAGCAAATGGAAATACCCGATGGACCATCTGCAGCAACTGCTCCACAACGGGGTAATAGAACGCTTCGGTATCGAGATGATCCGCAATTGCTGGCAGAAGAGGGAGGGGAGGTCGAGGTGCGTCAATATCGACCCGGGAATCCACCCCGCGGCTCGTGTCATAGAGCGTTCCAACAACAATAGGCAAAATCAGGATGGCAAACGAGATGGCCGTCACGAGAGCGATTGCAACGAGTCTGCCCAGGTTGATACGGGGGTAAACACAACGACCCAGAAGGTAGGCAAAGACGCTAAATGCATAGTACAAAGCCATCTGTTTGAATCCAAGCGCAGCAACAAAGAAGACCGCAGACCACATGTAACGCTCAGCAATCATGCTCGACATACTGGCAACCACAAAGCCAAGCATGACGGTATTGTACTGGAAGTGTACATGGTCGATCAGTATAGTCGATGGCTGCATAAGAATCGCAACTAGCGCAAGCCATGCTGTCCAGTTACCGACACCCTGAAGGCGGCTATAGCGGCGCACAAACACGATGACGGCCGGTATATAGGTGAGGTATTCCGAGACCAAAACCGTCGCCCTCATGAAGATCTTGAGGTTGGGATCTTCCAGACCTCGCGAAGCAAAAAGCGCAAACCAGGAAGGGTTGATGAGGGTACCAATCTTGCCGAGGAGCCAACTGTGGTACGCCGTCAGGGGAGGATAGTCGAGTCCCCACCATTCGAGATCGTGGAAATACCATTGCGAGATGGGGAGTTGGGTCGTGACCTCCATCCAGTGACGTTGTGCTTCGTAGTCTCCAAACATCGGGGGTTTGTTGAAGCCTGAAAGCGCAAGATTGTCATCAGAACTGCCCCGATCAAGGCGACTTTGATTCATGATATGAACTCACCTGAGTATCCCCATAACCCAGCAGCCCACCTAAACAACCCAACAATCATGAGGATCACGGGCAACACCTCCCATTGTGAAGTAGACGACCGTACAGGCCATAGGAAAGCTGCCAGAGGAAACGCAGGCGCGCGTACCAACTTTTCTGAGCGACTAGGTCTGTCGAGTGTAGCTCCGTTGCCAGTCTTTTTCGTTCTGCGCCGCGGCTTGTGCGGTGACGGGGAAGGGCCAGCCATTATTTGTGTCACCGAGTGGAGTTGCAAAAAAAGGATTGTCGGTATTTCGTAGTAACCATCAAGAAGAACAGGTCAAAGGAACGTGTGTTGCTTATCGAAAGCCTTTGATGGGGATTGAGGTTAAAAATGGAGTGGTGGAATTGGAGAGACGACGTGGAGCTTCGGTGAAGTGCTCCTAAAATCGAGCTACGTACCGTACCACTAAACTCCTGTAGCTTGCCCCGGAAATTTCAAGTGGACCCTGAGACCACCGTTGCCGTTTAGTCCGGTCAGGGAGCTTCCGGGTTTCGGTGAAACTGGACCCGGGAGGAAATTGACCTAAATACAGTGTTAATGTCTGGTTGCATACAGTATTGCAGTATTCCAAGCTTCCAACTCCATCAACAGCTTGGCAACTGGGCTCATGTCACTCTTGATTTTCTAATACAGACAGCATCGTTCAAGCCCTCACATCTCTGGATTTAAACCTCCAGCATCGTCAGCCGCATTCAAAATGCCTTTTCCTTTTGTTCTTCCAACCACTTCCGCCTACTCCTTCTCCTCCAGCTTCTCATCCGATACACACCCTTCACTGCCCCTCAATGCAAGCACGTATCGCGGGGTAGTTCGAGATGCGCTCAAGAAGCACAAGAGGCTTCCTCCATCTTCACAAATCTCAAACCTCAGCTCTGTCATCTCGAGCCTCAACAATTACATACCCTACCTATTAACTGTCGATGCTGGTCTCGGTAACAAAGGTCTGGCCAATGGAGAGTTTGTCAGTGTCATTCTGAAGAACGCGCCAGTCATCGAGTGGAGGCCAACGTTATCAGGCGACGTAGTTCCGGGACGTGAGAGGGCTAGAGTCAAAATCACGTCACTGGAGCATGAAATCTCCTTTGTTCTATCTACCCTGGGCTTCTCACAGGTTCTTACTGCTCGCGCTGCCCTGCAGCCTCTCTACTCGGTCAGTCAGGAATTTCTCGGCAGCCAAGAAAGGACGAATGCCATCACGTCAGCTACGAAATACCTTCTCGAAGCTGCCTCCATATATGACTACCTTGCCGGGCGGGGAGAGCATGTCAGTGGTAGCCCCCCTTGCGTCGATGTGTCTCCCGCGACAGCCCGGGCACTTTCATGTCTAGCACTTGCTGAGGCTACTCTCCTTGCTGTTCTCAAAGACGATCCTTATCCTGCCATTGTGGCTCAGGATCGAAACAAGAACGACAAAGAATGGATGTTCAAAGCACCCGACATTCCCAAGGTCCGGGCTCATCTATACGCACGTTTATGTCTAGCGGCCTCAGAACATGCCGCCAAAGCGTCATCACTCTGCAGCTCTGCTAATTCCACATCTCATAAATTCAACAGTGCATTCTTGAAATATATCGAGGATCTCCGTCGAACAAGTCGAGCCCGTGCGTGTCGATTCTTTGGCATTGATGCAGAGCTGGGCGGACAGACCGCAGAGGGAATTGGGTGGGCTCGTGCTGGACTCCAGGAGTTGGGTGTCGAGGTTAAGGACAACAAGAAGGGGCTGAGTTTCAGTCGGTTTAAGAAGGATTTCACCGAAAAGCGAGAGGACAGAAAGGTTGATAAGGAGGCGGACTGGGGAGCCGATGCTGGTAAGCTGGAGGAAACGCGTATACTAGAGATGCTGGATGCAAAGTGGAACAAGATCAACGATACAGTAAGTCATCCAGGCTGCGCACTTGTGAAGAACGTCTAACAAAGCCATAGATGAACACACGGGCAATTCCTCCTCTCAACTCCCTACTCTCAAAGATGCCTTCAGGGCGAGAGATTCACAACATCAGCCCTTACGAGCCACCAGCGCTTGATCGAGACGTGTTGGAAGCGATGCGTGCGCCACCAGAAGACGAGGACGAATTCGGCAACGATGCAAGTTCCGATGATGAAATCAAGGGGGGGCCTTCGGCACCAGCTGGGGCATTCCCAGGAACTGCAGCCGAATATGGACGAAGTACGAGTACACCCGGGAACACATATTACTGATGCATTGATAATGTGGGTGAGTTGGCCTTGTCATTGACTTGATGAGTAGCTAAAAGATTATGTGTCGAGATAACCCTCAACATCGACCGACCCATTCCCCATGGAAAGCCAACCCTTAAACAGATTAATCTACTCAAGATCTGTCGGAAGTGCAGCTGATGCTACAGTCGTCTTGAGCGTGCACGGGGGTGGTGTCGGCTTTTGCCGAGGAGTGCAGATATCGTAACAACTATGTTATGTGTGAGCCCCATATCATTTTCTGGTTGCGAAATCTAGTGATGGATACATACCCTCCATACATCTGACCACATTCGTTAATATGGTCAACGCACAGCGTTGCTGGGACACAAGCTTGAACGATTTTGACTGTGTTGAGGCTCGCTAGAGCGATTGACACGATATATCGCATGAGTCTCATAATGATCTGAAATTTGACGATATAAGCAAAGCAGAGTTGGTAACTATGAGAAAGGAAAACAAATCATGTGTATATTATATAGCAAGATTTATATATACCTTAATTCTAGAGTTTCATCTCGGAGCTACTCAGAAACACAGAACGTTTACATGCTTGTCAAAATTAACTTACACAAGACTCAATTACAATTACCCTGCACATATTCTTGCAGATCGCATACCAGCTGCACTCATTCAAGCCCAAAACATCCTACACATACTTTAGCAAATAGAGTTACATGTCCTGCAATGACGAACAGATATGGCAAAACAAGAATATTAAACAAAAAAAGGGTATTGCTAATGACGTATCTTTACATGCCATCGTCAAAAGAAGACTGGGTAGTGTAATCTCAGGAGAAGTATAAGATGGGTTTCCTGTACGATCAAACTATTCTGGAATTATGGGAAATATGTGAGTTGGGACCAAGCAAAACTTGACTTGACTGGTGTGCTAGTAGTATGAGTGTGAACTGTCTTGCTGTCCAAACATCCCACTTCTGATAGAAACAGGCGGATGGCACGTATGACAAACCATCCGTGGTCACGCTGTATTCGATACAGCGAGAAACATGCTTTTTTTCTCTCTCTAGGACTTCTTTCACAAACAACGAGCAGCAGGCATACATTGAATGAATCAATCCCTAAAGTTTCCATCGGCGACAAGTCCGGTTTTGTTCTCCGATCCACACCGGCCCGGTTCGATTCGGTCATCAAAGACCGAATTCAAGGGGTGAGAAAGCAGGTCGTTACACCAAAGAGAACGAACCAGTCAATTATCCATACCAAGAGGTCAACTGTGACGACAGAGACGAAAAAAAAAAGGATTAACAAATAAAAAAAAATATTGATTCTGCCAAGTTTGCTATAATAAACAGCATAAAACTCCCGCCGGTCAAGCCTAGCCTATACACAGGGTTACAGTCCTCATAGTCTCAAATGCAGTACCTTGTTCTGCAGTAACCCTTGGAATATCTTCCACCTCCCCCTTGTTCATCTTCTCATGGTAACTTTCACACACTCAATCACACAAAAGAAAAAAAATAGTTATTTTCTTTCTCTCCCCTTTTTCTCAACTCATTTTTCCTAATCCCTCTAGTTGCCCAGAGCCATTGTCTTCTTGATCTCGGCGATAGCCTTACCAGGGTTCAGACCCTTGGGACAGGCTCGGGTACAGTTGAGAATGGTGTGGCAACGGTACAAGCTCATGGAGTTCTCGAGGTTGGTCTTGCGCTCGGCCTTGCGCTCATCTCGTGAATCGACGAGCCATCGGTAAGACTGGAGGAGGATAGCGGGACCGAGGTACTCCTCAGAGTTCCACCAGTAGGATGGGCACGAGGTAGAGCAGCAGGCACAGAGAATGCACTCGTAGAGGCCGTCGAGCTTGCGTCGGTCCTCCTTGGTCTGTCGGAATTCCTTGCCCTATATAGATTGTTAGTTGTGAGCGTGTCATCGTTAATAGACCAAACTTACGTCCTCGGCAGGAGTGTCACGCTGGAGGTAAGGCTTGATGCTCTTGTACTGCTTGTAGAAGTGCGTCAAATCGGGGACAAGATCCTTGACAACGTAGGTGTGAGGAAGAGGGTAGATCTTGACATCGGCGGAGGACTCGGCAGGGATTCGGCCTGCACGGAACAAGTCAGCAATCAATTACACCAATTCACATACGCACACACACAGGTGTACAAGAGAGGCACGAGGTCATACACAGGCAAGCAAGGGTGTTCTGGCCGTTAATGTTCATGGCACAGCTACCACAGATACCCTCACGACAACTTCTTCGGAAGGTGACAGTAGGATCGAGCTCGTTCTTGATGCGGATCAAGGCATCGAGGATCATAGGTCCGGTCTTGTTGAGGTCAAGAGTGTAGGTCTGGAGACGAGGCTTCTCGCTGGGAGTGTCGGGGTTCCATCGGTAAATCTGGAAGGACTTCAACTTGGGCTGAGGGGTCTCAGTAGACTCGCTGACGGAGGCCATGCCACGAGAGAAGACGGCACCAGGGCGGATGAAGGTCCTGGAGGAGGCGCCGAGGATTCTCGACGAAGATCTGAGAGCAGCCATTGTGGTGAAGAGGTTGAGGGTGAGAGGAGATTGAGGAACTTTTGACAGTGATGACGGGAACCGGAGGAGAGAGACCGTTGAAGTTCTTCGACAAGGTAGATTTGTTTCGATTGTGTAGCCTGCGGCCAAAAGGCGATTCCAATTGAATTGGCAAAAGAAGAAGTTCTGTTCAATCCCCTCCGTGAGAATTAACGATGAAGCTTTTCGCAAAAAGGGTGGCGTCTCGAGGTTTCTCGTCGTCACAGATTAAACTGGGAGGCAAAGAAACCTTTCCTCGGCTATTGCTGGAGGTGATGGGACTAACGGGCTGGGGCTGGCCAATCAGACATTTCGAATTGTCAACCTGGCTTCCGGGGATAATCGGGGGGGTGGATGGGTGCCAAAATTACTGTCAACACAAACGCACCAAGTTGATGCGTACCCGATCCTGGTCAGTGACCGGTATTTTTTCGATCCCTCATTCCACCTCGGGATGAGAGCCTCTCCCCGTGACAGTCACGTGCGTAAAGGTGAATTCCCGGATGAATCCTTTGGCGGAGATCCAGGTCCGAAGAAGTGGCTGGTGTTTGTATGTGGCTTGTGCAACGACATCCTGTCAGCCCTGTGGCTTTGCATGTCACAGGGATGCAGTTATGCAGTTCAGTTCGTCCTTCCCCTTGTTGGTGCAGTTCCACCGTGGCCTTTGTTCCAGTCCAGTGCATCAGAGACCCGACCCAGTAAAGCATTAGAGGGGCGTCTTTCTCTTTGGTAAAAAGAACTCCGTTTGAGATTAGATAACGCTTTTTGGCTCAACAACTTTACTTTCTTTCTCCGTCGCAATCCCACATCTCATGATCCCTACTCCATATACTGCCTAATTTTTCTTCTCTCCTTAAACGTAACGATTACTGCACAAGATGGCTCTCCTATAGATTCTTGCTGCTTTTCGGGTTTATTCAGTTTCCTTGTTGGCTATCATCTTCGTCATCTAGAAGGGTCTATCTTTCGGTTTACTAACAGACTTCTCTACCATCCACAATTTATCTTGAAGCCCTTCATGGCTGCAACGTACAATCGAACCATTGCCGCTTCGTGGCGACCCTTTGCCCAAGGTTCGTCTCAATTAAATGATTCAATGGCACAAAGATTATTATCTGACCCTCAATAGCTACGTCACTGCCCAGGTCCCGAGTCTTTGCTAGGTCTCTCATCGCCATGACCTCACCTTCACGATTGCGCCCTTACTCTACTTCTCCCAACACTCCAAAATTTACATACCACATCGCCTCCTCTTTCATTGCCAAGGACCGACCATATGATCCATCTACTCACGTCTTTCATTTCAATCCTTATAACCGTATTCAACCTCCACGAAACCGCCGCCCTTCCGCGCGTCCCGAGTCCGGTCATGATGCCTTCTTCATCAGTCGAATTAACGAGTCAGGTTCAGTTGCGTTTGGTATTGCAGATGGGGTGGGAGGTTGGGTAGATTCCGGTGTTGACCCCGCCGATTTTTCACATGGATTCTGCGATTACATGGCAATAGCCGCGCACGAGCATCGCTCCGGCTCTGATCCTCCCCTGACAGCTAGACGACTCATGCAGAAAGGTTACGATGCAATTTGTCAGGACGGAAGCCTTCGAGCCGGAGGTAGCACTGCTTGTGTAGCAGTTGCAGGCGCTGACGGAAATTTGGACGTGGCCAATCTGGGTGATTCCGGATTTCTTCAGCTCCGTCTAAACGGGGTTCATACCTACTCGGAACCACAGACACATGCCTTCAATACCCCGTTTCAGCTATCTCTCGTGCCACCGGCCGTCGCTGCCCGTATGGCGGCATTTGGTGGACAGCAATTGAGCGATTTGCCTCGAGACGCAGATGTGACCCAGCACGCGCTCCGACATGGCGACGTCCTCGTCTTTGCGACTGACGGTGTCCTCGACAACCTGTTCAACCAAGATATTCTTCGCATTGCCAGCCGCGTACTGGTTACCCACGGTGCTTGGGTCATGACTGAGAGCGGGGGTGCCCGTGTGGGAGAGGCCCTTGAGCCCCTCTGTGAACTTCCTGAGGCCTCGGAGATGAAGACCCAACCAACGGTAACACTCCAGAGTTTGCTGGCCACCGAGATTGTTACGGCGGCCAAGCGAGCCAGCATTAACACGAAGCGAGATGGACCTTTCGCCAAGGAGGTTCAGAAGTATTACCCTGGCGAAAACTGGCACGGTGGCAAGATTGACGACATTTGCGTCGTTGTCGCTGTAGTCAACGAGCTGACAGAGCCCGTGAAAAGCAAGCTGTAATGGTTGAGTGACGAATTTGTCACGCGTATTGAGATGAGATGATAACTAGACGTGGTAACGCAAGCATTTGCTGTAATTTAGTTTCATTTGTGGGTTGTTTGGAGTCAATCTAGACCGTGGACTACGGTGTGAAGGCCTGGCTGGTCTTTTGGTTGTGTATTTAGAGGCGTTGACCGGGGATTGCATAAATTTCTGTTATCAAGTTCCTGTGGTAGTACCACAAAGTCTGTGGATATTGCTTAATATGAGGGATGATTTTAATACACCTGATAAGAGTTTCATGTTGAGGTTTAAGTCCACATAACCTCGTGACATCACCCAGAAACCACAGAAAACTGATCAAATATCTTGACATTATACTGGTTATCAACTCAAATTGTATATGATAGTGATACGAATCAATATGCTATGCTCAATAATGTATTCTTCATGGTTCTACAACAAAGAGTTGTGATATTTTGCATGTCTCCATTTAGGGTAACCCTACTTCGGGGATAACCCGGACTTGAATAAGAATTATCATGACATCACCAACCAAGATTGACGTTGACTTCCGTATGCCCCAGTATTACGGCGAATATCGAAGTCATGATACTGTAAGCAAATCCTTCATCCTCTGTCAAAGGTTGACATAGTCGCCTGACATAAGAACGATGGAGATTTATGCAGTAAGTATGAAGCAAAAAATGAGTCCAGAAAAAGATATTAACATGTATTAATAGGCTGGTGCTGTCGCAGCGTTTACGGTTGATGTCCTGGTCTATCCTCTTGACACGATCAAGACTCGGATACAAAGCCAGGACTATATAAAAACCTATGCAACAGAATCTAATAAAAGACTCCCATCTTTCCGGGGCTTGTACCAAGGGATTGGAAGCGTGGTATTAGCTACATTACCAGCAGGTTTGTCTCAACTCTTACACATCTCTGCAACTTGAAACTGACAGGCAGACAGCCGGGATATTCTTTTCAACATATGAAAGTGCAAAGAGGATAATAGGAAATGCTACGCCTTTACCACAGCCATTAGTTCATTCTTCAGCATCAGCCATTGCAGAAATGGCATCCTGCTTTGTCCTTGCTCCTGCAGAGGTTATTAAACAGAATGCTCAGATGCTCAAGAGCGAATCCTCCGGAAAGGGGACATCTACATCATTGCAGGCTTTTCGACAACTCGGAGGATCTGGCGCGTCACGTCGACTCTTTACAGGATATACCGCGCTCGTCGCTCGCAACCTACCCTTTACAGCATTGCAGTTTCCCATATTCGAGCATGTTCGTACAAAAGTCTGGGAATCCCGTGGTCCTGGTCACGAACCTAGCCTCAGAGAAACTGGACTTGTGACCGGATGCAGCGCGGGGAGTGCCGGTGCGATAGCGGCGTTCATAACAACACCGAGCGATGTCGTCAAGACGAGAATGATGCTCAGCGCGGGGGGTCAGCAACAAGGGGAGGTGGCGGCCAAGATAGCAGGGAAGAAGGCGAAGAAAGGGGCGTGGACGGTGACAAAGGAGGTGTATAATGAAAGGGGAGTGCGGGGATTCTTCCGGGGTGCGGCTCTGCGAGCGGGATGGACGATGATAGGAAGTGGGCTGTATCTGGGGACGTATGAGATGGCGAAGGTGTATTTGAAGAAGGGGAAGCCGGATGATGGCGACGATGGATTATGAGATTGTATAGCGGTAGAATTGGGAAAGCCGTATATAGTACTCCAACAAATATTAGAGATAATCTAATAATTGCATATATGTTTTTCGGTCTGTAAACTGTCCAATATGGCACCGTATAGTCGTTCACCGCTTCTGCACTCCCAAGATTTGAGATTCGAGCATCACAGAAAATATGTCGACATCTTGGTGGCTTCTGACGTCTTTCGTAGGAATTGATGAGAAATCCTGCTGCCAATATCACCTCTCGTATTAATCATCCATTGTATCTTCATAATAGATTCGATTTTCCGTATTAAAAATAGTGCTCGCACCCAGAGAAAACGAGAGGCAGGTGTTCTCCTTATGAAATTATCAAATTGATGAGTGGAGGTTGAAGTAGATGTGTAAGCGAAGTTGTCGCCATTTTAGCAATTCATGATTGGACGATAAAGGACCGTAGCAGAATTCTCTCTCCCCAGGTTTTTTTTTTCTTTCTTTCTTTCACGTCTGGGTTACATTTTCAAGGCTTGCGCTAGTCATGCAATTCATCCACCCCCCTGATTTACATGGACAGGCAGGCACATGGTTCTAGTTTCTGCACGGTTTGAAAACAAAAGTCCGGAGAATTTTCTCTTGTTGAAAGCGGTAAGTAATTTGAGGTGTGAAGATATGAACCAAGGAATGAATTTTACCATGGTTTTGTATGTTTAATATAGAACAAGACGCAATTCAAAGTAGAATGTCGCAATATTTGTCCTACTTTGCGTCGTCGTCAACCTAATCTGGCCATGTTGATCCTTCACATCAACAACCACTTCTATGGTAACACGGAGTTTTCCCAACAAGTAGACAATACAGCAGCAAATTCTGCTCACTTAACATTTTTTGTCCTCTACCCAAATGGGCCATCTCTACAATCAGACGTTATCCACTTGAATGACTCTTACCTACAGACCGTATTCCAGGCGGCTTGGCCGAAGATCCGTAGCCGATGAAACGGCTTCGAAAAGACACCAACAATTTTATACACTAGTAAAAAAAAAGAACGACCCCAAGGGGTCTTTTGACAGTTTTTTCACTCCTCTAACGGGTCCACACATACCAGGCAGTATGGGAGTACCTGGCTGTTCCGGATGGTGTCATTCAGCACGTTATTCTAAGCTCGATGGCCTAAGAGTTTGTTTCAAAGAGTTGGCAAAGAAATAAAAAGCCCGAAGGCTCCCCCGGTCATGCTACGGCTCATGACTGATTAGTGAAAGACCTCTTGCTTCTCAACTCGACAGTAATCTGTTTTGAGGTTCAATCGTTACTCCTACGTTTGACAATTGGCATTGATCGTATTACTTCACACTCTCACCAGGGCATCATGGCACTCGTTGACGTTCAGACTGCCCCAGGTGCGGATCTCGGCCCCTTTGCAAAGGAGCATGCTCAAGTCGCCGTCAGAGAAGTAAGATCTGAGTCACCAGACTTGAATCGATATTTGATCCAGTCCCCTTATACCGAACAAGAACACCTACTCGATCTGGAAACTCTTGACCATGAGAACGCGCTTCTGGCTCGGGCCTTGACTCACTTCCAAGTACTTCGCCCGGATTATGCAACAGCACCATACACCGAGTCCTTCAATTGGCCCGAAGTTTTGGAAGAAGTGAAACGTTTGTCGATCGAGTCGGGCAAACCGTTCAAGGAGACGGATTTCTATATCGTTGCGTTCCGGTCACGGATCAAGACTAGCACTGAATATGCCGATCTTGGAGTATTAGACAAGGCCGCTCATGCAGAAGCCGTTGCAAGCGGAGGTTTCCTCAAGTATGCACTACAAAGCAATTGTGTAGTAGTTCCCAACTAACGACGACTACCTAGGTACTGGTTTGGAGAGCCAGACTCAGAATTAGCCAACCTCGCCACGTGCATCTGGCGATCGAGAGAAGATGCGAAAAATGGCGGCCGCGGTCCAGCGCATCGCCAAGCAGCAGGCGCAACTAGATCTATGTATGCGTTTTGGAGAATTGACCAGCACCGACTTACGATCAGAGACAATGTCCAAAGCTGGGAGATCACTCCGTGGGAGTAGGGAGGAGAGAGAGGACACACATATTGAAAAGTTATCGAGGAGAGGAAGAAGAGACGGTTTATGGGTTGGGGTCTCTATTTGGACCGGTTGTTTATGTCGATGGCGTTTGGGCTGGAGATTGAGATGAGTTATGATTTGCTGTTTACAATTCCTGATAGAAATCGGCGTACTTGACTTAATTAGGGAGGGCCAACGCGCTTTCAATATGACGAGAAATGATATTAGAGAAAGTTGAGCTTGTTGAAATCATTTTGTCAACAAACCTTCCAGATGAAATTGCTGTGATGTTTTGCCCTAGTGTTGTGAGCAATTCAATGGTCCATCGAGTGAAGAGTGCCGGCCACGGAAAGAAATAATGGGCACGAGTTATAAGTAGAACTGAGGAAGTATTAAACAAGCCTCTGAAAGTGCAATGGAAATAATTTGCATCGGTGCCTTCCATCATTTCTGATTTCTCCCATAACTAAATTAATAAAGGTCATTGATGTTGTATTGGCAACTTACACCTCTCACCTCACGCTGGAAGAGAACTTACCTATTCCTCATTCTGCCAGTCTCCACCGCCTCCATCCCACAACGCCCACAAATCGGTACACGAAAAGTTTCGATATTCCACACCCGGAGCCCGAGGCCTTGCAACACCACAGCCCACCCTTCTCACGATCCTCTCGCCGAACCTCCCAACACGTCTCTCCCGTGCGGTATCATCGACAATATCTATCGAACCTCTGTCAAAATGGGTGACGTTGTCAAAGATGCGCCTACTCAGGCCGTCCAGGTTGAGGCTCTGGTGAGTGCAAACCTGCCCCACCATGGAGAGAGGCCCCCCCTCCTAATAGTATGAGAGGTTGAGGTAGATGTTGACAATTTTGAGTACAGGTCATCATGAAGATCGCCAAGCACTGCTCTTCTGCCTTCCCTTCTGTTGCCACTGGATCTGTTGTTGGTATGGAACAGCCCGACGTTCTTGAGGTCACCAACACCTTCCCTTTCCCTACCTTTGATGGTGCCGCCCTCGATGGCCCCAACGATGCTTCCCAGCTTGCCGCCAGCGCTCCCCACCAGAAGGCCAACGCGGCCTACCAGAACGAGATGATCCGACATCTCAAGGAGGTCAACGTGGATGCGAACAACGTCGGATGGTATACCAGCGCCACCATGGGCAACTTTGTCAACATCACCTTTGTCGAGAACCAGTACAACTACCAGAAGGAGAACGCGAACGCTGTAGCACTCGTCTACGACGCCAGCAAGAGCTCTCAGGGTAACCTCACATTGAGAGCATTCCGCCTGTCCAACGAATTTATGGCCGCTTACAAGGACGGCAGCTTCACAACAGAGAGGTGAGCCATTAGAATATGCCGCGCGAAGATGACGTTGATGTGCTAACATATTTATAGCTTGCAAAAGTCTAAGCTCACTTTCAAGAACATCCTCACCGAGGTCCCCATCACTGTTCACAACTCCCACCTCCTCACCACATTCCTTCACCAGATCCCTTCGGGCCCTACCGACGGCGATATTCAGCCTCCTTCATCTCTGGCCGAGCTTTACCGCAAGGGCAACGAGCCTCCCCTGTACCCCTCCACTGAGACCCTCGACCTGGCCATCGACCCCTTCCTTGAGAAGACGTGCGATCTCCTCCTCGATAGCATCGAGGCTCACTACACCGACCTCAACAACTTCCAGTTCTACCAGCGACAACTTGGCCGTGAGCAGGCCAAGATCACTCAGTGGCAGACGAAGCGCAAGGCTGAGAACGCTCAGCGTGCTGCCGCCAAGCAACCCCTTCTTCCCGAGGATGAGTGGCAGCGATTGTTCAAGCTCCCCCAGGAGCCCAGCCGCCTGGAGGGTATGTTGAACGCGAAGCAGGTGGAGCAGTACAGCAAGCAAGTCGATGGTTTCACGGCCAACGTCAGCGCCAAGATGTTTGCTGTCAGGGAAAACCTGACACCAAACTAAAATGAGAGAGAAAAGAAGAAGAGCAGTTGTCAGGCGAGGGATATGCGGTGTCTCGAGGGATCCTGGGATATGAGACGCTCAGTGTTGGTTTGCATTGGCGGCGTTCCGGACAAGTGGAATATAATTGAGTGCTGGTCTAGATTTACAGCGACGAGAAGAGATGAGCGCTTGATGAGCCCACGAAAAAAAGACAGGACATGAAGTTTTCTTTGTCAATGGTGACGTTGAGATTGTGTCAAAGTTGATAAGTGGTTGAAACATTTTGACCCAGGAGATGGTCAAGATTATACCAAGTATACAGCTTATGAACAAGTTGTATGGGTTTGAAGTTAGGTAGACTGCAGTGTTTGAAGTAGTTTATTGGATAAAGCAAGTTTTTCACCAGTTACACTAGCAAGTATCTCATGTGGTGACTACCTAGGTAGGTACCTATTCCCGCACGGCTGATAGGTGTGCTTTATAACAGAAAACACCCAGGTAGGTAGGTAGGCAGCTGTCCCACGGGGGGAAAAAACATACACTTGAATATAGCTGCAGTTTCTGTCACGTACTGCTAGGCTTCCCTCTACGTCTGTGGCTTTACAGGTTTATGTTCTCACCAAAATGGTAGGTGTATGGGACGACAACACCCCTATTCCTCTTGAATGGCTTGAGCCCCGCAGACGGTGTGTTACGTAGCATTCGCAGACGGTTGAGGGGGAGAACATGACAGGGGCAGATAGTTTCGGCTTCCGGAGGAGGGAAGAAAACAGCTTTATAGCCAGAACATGAGGAGTGAATAGGCGGTTACTTCTGATTACTGTCGTCTAACTCTTCAATTGCAATTAAACAAGTCTACTGTAGATGACAACTCATGGACGACGTCGAATTGCCCAGTCAACGAACTGGGGAACCCAACGTGCTCCTCAAAAGCAGTAGCTAAAATCAGACGATCCATCTTAGATCCAATTGTCCCAATCATCACAGTACCGAGTTCGTGTTCGTACAGAAAGGGATCCTCTTCTTTCCCCTCAAGGTTATCAGGGTATCAATTGGTTGTCATCTTGCCGGGTCCCAGTTGGTGTAGAGGTACAGCTCTGCCAAGCTGCACACTTTGCCAGACGATATCCGGCGAGTATGAAGAGTACACGGGATCTCAATGACAGCCTGGCAGGTGGACAACAGGGTCGAATATATACCGTGAACATCAAGCCCGGAGACTATTCTTCGGACCCTTCCGCAACTGGCAAAGATTTCTTAGTGTTCGCTTCACGTTATGCTACTCAATGCCCCACTCTAGAAAATCCCTGAATTGTTTTGATTCTTGGAGGGGTCGCTCATATCATTGATGGACATGTGTCGTCTCTTGCCATTCTGTCTCAGTCATTTTTGAAACAAAACTACATACTTCATGCAGATAAAGATAATCATGACGAGGAACCGGATCCAGCGTAACTTTGACTATGACTATGATGAACAAGCCTTCGTCAACACTAAGCATTCGCTCTTACGTGGAGTGGAGGTGAAGAGAGCTCATCGAAATAAATACACTACTGTACCTAAATAGAGGGGTTGTAGTGCTACAGGTACCCGTGGACAGCGGCAAGAGAGTGGTAGAAAAAAAGAAAGGAAAAAATTTGCCCCTCATTTTGCCGTCCTCACCGCCCGCGATCCCTTCACATCAACTGTAGGAAGGAGTGAAAAAAAAATCTAGGACCCCACTTGGACCAACCCCTCCCCCTCCTCCTGGCTGTTGAGTGTAACTCAGGTTGACCCGCCCCATCTTTATTCCTTCTATCTCTCATCCATCCTCCTCTCTACATAACTCTCCTTCTTCCTCGCTTTTACTTCTTCCTTTACTCAATTCCTTTTCCCCTTTCCCTTCTCATCTCCCTCCATATCCTTTCTCTTCCAACATGTCTGCCCCCGCCCACAAGTTCAAGGTCGCTGACCTCTCCCTCGCTGCCTTTGGCCGCAAGGAGATCGAGCTCGCCGAGAATGAGATGCCCGGTCTTATGCAGACCCGAGCCAAGTACGCTGCCGACCAGCCTCTCGCCGGTGCCCGCATTGCTGGCTGCCTTCACATGACCATCCAGACCGCCGTCCTCATCGAGACCCTGACTGCCCTTGGTGCCGAGGTCACCTGGACCAGCTGCAACATCTTCAGCACCCAGGACCACGCCGCTGCCGCCATTGCTGCCGCTGGTGTCCCTGTCTTCGCCTGGAAGGGTGAGACCGAGGAGGAGTACAACTGGTGCCTTGAGCAGCAGCTCTCTGCTTTCAAGGATGACAAGAAGCTCAACCTCATCCTCGATGACGGTGGTGACCTGACCACCCTTGTCCACCAGAAGTACCCCGAGATGCTCAAGGGCTGCTACGGTGTCTCTGAGGAGACCACCACTGGTGTCCACCACCTTTACCGCATGCTCAAGGAGGGCAAGCTCCTTGTCCCTGCCATCAACGTCAACGACAGTGTCACCAAGTCCAAGTTCGACAACCTCTACGGCTGCCGTGAGTCCCTCGTTGATGGCATCAAGCGTGCTACCGATGTCATGGTTGCTGGCAAGGTCGCCGTTGTCGCCGGTTTCGGTGATGTCGGTAAGGGCTGTGCCATGGCTCTCCACGATATGGGTGCCCGCGTTATCGTTACTGAGATCGACCCCATCAACGCCCTCCAGGCTGCTATGGCCGGCTACCAGGTCACCACCATGGAGAAGGCCGCCAAGGTCGGCAAGATCTTCGTCACCACCACTGGCTGCCGTGACATTCTCACTGGCGAGCACTTCGAGGCTATGCCCAACGACGCCATTGTCTGCAGTAAGTTTTCACTTGTTCTCATACACCATTGACACTATTCGCTGATGATTCCATAGACATTGGTCACTTCGACATTGAGATCGACGTTGCCTGGCTCAAGGCCAACGCCAGCTCTGTCCAGAACATCAAGCCCCAGGTTGACCGTTTCCTGATGCCCAACGGCCGTCACATCATCCTCCTTGCTGAGGGTCGTCTTGTCAACCTTGGCTGTGCTACTGGCCACTCCTCTTTCGTCATGTCCTGCTCTTTCACCAACCAGGTCCTTGCCCAGATCATGCTTTACAAGGCTGAGGACAAGGCTTGGGGTGAGAAGTACGTCGAGTTCGCCAAGACCGGCAAGCTCGAGACTGGTGTCTTCGTTCTCCCCAAGATCCTCGACGAGGAGGTTGCTCGTCTCCACCTCGAGCACTGCCAGGCTGAGCTCAGCACCCTCACCAAGGTTCAGGCTGACTACCTCGGCCTCGCCGTCGAGGGTCCCTTCAAGTCTGACATCTACCGCTACTAAGCGCATGTACTCATACCCAAGGATCCTTCAACTGGTTTCCTACGTGTAACGACCTCTTGATGCGCGGTATTTGGCAAAATTGCAGTTTCAACAGCACGAACATTGCATGTCCCATATATGGGCTGGGACGATTTTGAGGATAATTGCGACTTTTGATTTCATCTTTTTTGATTTTTTCTCCATCTCTTCTTTGTTATTGCATTCTGGGAAATCCCCTTCTCCCCCTTTAATGGACCTGAAGGAACCCTTTTGCATGGTGTAGGGAAGGGGCGAAAAATCTTGCTTTTTCAACAAAACGGCGTTGGCTTTTTGCTAATCATGATTCCCCCTTGAGACATGAAATGGATGACGGATGGATGAATGGACGATGAGAAAAGGAAAATGGGAAACGGAAAAGGAGACGAGAATCTCACCATAGATGGATAGAGATGGTTTCTCGGTTTAGGGCCCGTCAACCGTGGCCAGGATAGAGTAGACTCTTATAAAATCGAATGAGCGGTCTCTCTGACAAACATGCTTGCACGTGCCTGTCCTATGCCTTTTTTTTTTCTTCTTTTCATATTGATTGATGTATGGTCTAATGCCTCCTTTGTGCTATCAAACATGTACGCTTTGGTTTATTATCATGGTTTATCGTTTATCATCAACAAACGTGCTGCATCTCGAAGACTACTTAGTAGTCCTCCGTCCACTCTCAGTTGTTTTGCTACAAGGCCAATTCATTGGAGACTGGCTTGCTCAGGCACGATGCTCTTCAGCTTCCCTTCCTGGATACTCATTCGGAGGTTGTCAATTGTCCACTCCTCCATCTTGCACTCTGTCTCCACAGTCCAGGTGCCCAAGTGAGGGACGAGCAAGACGTTTTCATTGGCAATGAGGCCTGGATGGACCTCGGGTTCCTTCTCGAATACGTCGAGACCTGCGCTGGCGACTTGGCCTGAGGCGAGGGCTTCGACGAGAGCGGCTTCGTCCATGACTGCGCCACGGGCTGTATTGACAATGACGATGCCGGGCTTCATGAGGGCGAACTGTGGTGTTGAGATTGTGTGACGAGTGTTTGGCTGATTTGTTGTTAATTTGTGTCATGCTAGTTAACAGAGAAAGTAGGGGAGACTTACATTCAGGGGCAGGTTCAAGCTCAGAACGTCGCTCTCCTTGAGGAGTGTCTCAAAGTCTACATACTCGGCTCCGTCCTCCAGATCAGGCGAGAGTCTCTTGCGGTTGTGATAACGGATCTTCATGCCAAAGACGCGAGCCTTGCGTGCGACGTTACGTCCGATACCGCCCATGCCCAAGATACCTAGGATCTTGCCCTGAGGATCATGACCAAGGGCAGGAGTTGGGTTTCCTCGCCAATTGCCTGCTCGGAGGCTGGCCATGGGTGAGGCAAGGTTACGCAGGGCACCAAGGAGGAGCCAAATGGTTAGATCTGCTGTGGCATCGTCGACAGCTGTGGGGGTGTTTGAGACATGAACCCCATGAGAAGTGGAGGCGGCAATGTCAATTGAATCATAACCAGCGCCTGAAAACATTTGTTAGTCAAGGAGATGCGACTTGCTTGAAGCAAGATGAGGGAGCCCTACCATTGTGGCAGATGAATTTGAGAGACTTGGGTAGAGCGTCGAGAAGCTCGGCGTCGAAACGGCCTGTCACATTGACGGATTCAAAAGTGCGGTAAATTGCCAGAGCACCATCAAAGGCGCCAGACTTGGACTCGTTGATGAAGTCCTGGCGGTTGGTGGACTTGGGCTGGATGATGTCTGAGATGGAGGAGATGGAAGACCAAGCATCGTGAGCACTAAAAAAAGGGGAGAGGGATGTAAGAGACAATGACCTGGTGAGAACGTGTAGAATCGAGTGTGCTAACTTACTGCACAATCTCGCCTAGCAATAGGACCTTGGGCTTTTGCGTCATCGTGGAGGAGGGACGTGTTGTGGTGTTTACAACCTTGAAATCGCGGGGTTTTACTGTATTAACGTGAGTGAACTAGTGAGCTGCAAACCGAGCAGTGATGAAACGTGTAGACGTAAAAGTTGATGGATGTATAGGCTGAAGTGCAAGGTTTTCGAGTTCTAGGAGAGAAAGAAGGGGATTTTGATTTTATAGTGACACCGGCTGCTCCTTTTCACAATGATTCACGAACGTTGCAGCTCTTGTGGTTGATCTGTAGTGGGGTAAAATCGATAAAGGAGATCGAATCGTGGAGGGCGCGGGGTTTATTTCGTAAGAGGGAATAGAGCTTGAGAGTGAATCACAACAGGATGGTCCTCAACATTGAGACATGTCAAAGAGAAACGACAAATGATGAAGGCTATTATTAACTAGGAAATACACTAGTGTTTGGAATGATTTCAAAAAGAGGCTACTGAAGTCTTATTCCAGTGCATGATGGGTAGGTAGTATAAGGGTGAGTAGGGGGCCCAACCATTCCGACAGGGTGGGAATTCTTGTTCATACAAATATTCGAGAAGAATTTAACAGTAGTTAAGTAATTGATACTCTAGAAAATCTATTGCTATTCCGGTGCACCGGCTTGACTTGGACATGATGGACCACAACTCCCAACACAAATACCTCCCCCAAAACAGCATCATTGCATCACCCACTCTATTTCTCAAGAACCCAGACTCCTGAACAAAGGGAAGAAAGGAACGACAAGACAGTAGTGCCTCCGATAACATCTCACATCAACAAACGCCAGGCACCCAGCAGCAATGCTGCAAATCCAGTGCATACACCCATCAACCACTGCAACGTCTGAAATTTGACCTGCTCCAACTTCTCCCGCAGCGCCGCCACCTCTTGCTCGATCTTGGTCTCGGTCTCCTTGATCTTGAGCTCCTGTCCAACG
Organism: Fusarium dimerum; assembly: GCA_013623525.1. Classification (NCBI taxonomy): domain Eukaryota; kingdom Fungi; phylum Ascomycota; class Sordariomycetes; order Hypocreales; family Nectriaceae; genus Fusarium; species Fusarium dimerum. The sequence continues at coordinate 112,095 of JABGLY010000469.1, forward strand.
GCCTCCTCGCGGATACGTCCCTTTTCCAGGTTAAGGTCGAGACGCACGCTGGCCTGGGTGCGGCTGATCTCGTCGCGCAGCCGGTTGCTCAACTTGGCGATATCGTTGGTCAATCGCTCGTGCGCCGTGCGGGTCGTGTTAGACTCGGTGCTGTCGGCTGATAGGAGCTCGGAACGGAGTTTGGCAAAATCGACTTTCTGAGTATAGGTTGCTTTGGCGGCTTCTTCTCGGGGGACCATTGTGCGGGTGAGGTTTTGAATGCTGCTTCGTATTAGAATTGATTGGCTAGCAAGTAGTCGGCTTCATCCAAAAGCACACCTCTCCTCGATAACGTCATTCAGGACTTTCATCATGGCTACGGATTGCTCCTCGGTAAACCCTTCGCTCTGCAGGCGCTTGACAAACTTGAGCGTATCAAAATAATGATCTCGTTGCCGAATGGCCGTCGCATGGAAGGCTCTTCGGAAAGTTGGGGTTTCGAAACGTCGAGTAGGGCATCGTGAGGTAGGGCCAGCCTGGAGGATAGTAAAGGATCGTCTCTGGTCGCAAGAGGGGATAGAAGCGAATGGTCGAATAGCTCGGTTGACAGACATGGGAGAGGCCCAGCTGATGCGTGGAAGTAGAAAACGAGGAAGCATTTCTGCTGCCGCAGCACTGGGAGCGGCCATGATCACAGGAGATATGCCGTAGCGGCTCTGGCAAGATGATATGCAAGGCTGTGGTCAATCAACGCAAGGGAAAGAAATCAAGAAGAGGAAGTGTCCTGTGACGTTGTTTGGGATGATGATGCCGGTTGGCCCAGGAGTTGGCACAAGTACAATCGGTACAATTGGTACAGCATGCGGATGATTCTGGTAAATTGAAGCATGGGTTGCGGGAAGCACCGGCTTTGATTGGAGCCAGCGCCCACATAATCTTGTTTACCCAATCATAGCAGGCTACGACCCCTTGCTTCAGCTCAATAAGGGATATCAACGGTTTCTGTTAACTTAGTGCAGCCCCAGGTACCTGTGGGACAAGGGCACACCCCTGGAATTAGTTAGGTAGCTTGCAAATGGGTAGAATCTATGGAAGAATGTGTGGGTTCGGTGTGGGCAGAACATCCGACATGCCAGCGGATAGAGAAGAAAAAAAAAAAAAAACAGAAACAACAAGTATGGTATGGATTGGAGTGAGAGATATTTCGAAACTTGGTTGCTGTCTTGCTCGGTCTTCCGGACTTAACCATAGCTATCCAATGCTATGTCCGTTGCAGTATTACTATCGACTCGGAGCATTTCGTGAATGTTAATGTTAGTGCTTAGGTACAGCAAGTGCCTGGGTACAGTAGTTGTATAAACGACGAATCACCACTCACCATTACTTGAGACAGAGAAACTAGCGGGTAAACGGGATATCAACAGTTAATACCCATGAAACAGAAACATGGGAATCGAGTATGATAGTTACTGTAAAAGAAATACTTACAAGGGTGGTAGGGTAGTCTGTAATCCAGAACTGCATCCATTATGGGAAGACTACAACAAGAAGGAAACAATGGAGTTTAATACGTAACGCCGGCTTAATCCATCACCCGATATGACAGCCTGAACACTGACACCGGGGTTGCGGCACAATACCATTCCCCAATCCCGTCCCCTCCGGTCGCTCCCCAATTTCTCTCCTACATCGTCTCATTCACATCTCATTGCGAACGGAGTTCGTACCAGTTGCAAATTTAGGTATACGACCCAGCAATCTAGCTTCAATACTACTCCGTCTTATTTGACGTTTCTTTTCAAAGACTAGCGACCGGGCTTCAACCATTCCCTTTATGCATACCGTCCCTGCTTATTGTTCTCCCAGTTTGTCCGCCGTAGTTTCAGCTAAGCAATGGCACCACCGGAGTTGAAGACTGGAGCATCCAACCCCAAGGGCACGGCGGCTGGGTATGGCCGGTCGTGCGCCAACTGCTCCAAGGCCAAGTCTAAGTGCCTGTTGCGGCCTGCTGGTGGTGATTGCGAGAGATGCCACCGTCTTGGTAAGAACTGTGTGCCCATGGTCACCTCGCGCAAGAGGGTGACCAAGAAGACGACGTCTTCGAGAACGGCTCAGTTGGAAGAGAAGCTTGATGACCTGGTCTCAATATTGAGAGCAACTCAAGCAGCCAACGCAGACCTTCAGCATCAACAGCAGCAACCTCGTGTTCCACAGGTCAACTCATACAACTCCCCTGCCGGTTTCACAAGCCGCCTTGACTCTTTAGCAACAGCCGCAACATCTTCTACTCCTGGCAGTCATGCATCTACTCTACAGCACGGCTTCTCATCCAGTGACACTGCTCACACCCCACTAGACACAGCTTCCAACAACGCCAACGACACCTCTCACTTGCCCGAGCCAACCCCTGCTGAGGCTGAGCAATACCTGGTCAAGTTTCGAGAATGGCTGGCTCTTTTCCCGTGTATGATCTTGCCCCACGACATGACCGCAGCAGCACTACGCGAGGAACGTCCTTTTCTTTGGCTGTGCATCATGAACATGACTAGCATGTACGTCCAGCAGCAGCACAAGCTCAAGGACCGTGTGCGTCAGGAGATCGCTACTAGGATCGTTATGAATCATGAAAAGTCCATGGACGTCCTCTTGGGAATAATAGTCTATCTATCCTGGTACGTAACTCATGCACTAAACCGGTGGCAGATGGCTTCTAACCTCCTGCAAGGGCAACCATGAATACAGGACCTGGCCACAAACCATTCATCATCACCTACTCTCAGATAGCCAAGTCTATAGCTTACGAAATGAGCCTGACCAGAGCCCCAGTTGAAGAACAGTATTTTACAGTCTGCTTCAAGATGTACGGAGGCCGGCCAGCTCCCCCTAGGCTACGCACTTCGGAAGAAAGGAGAGCCGTCATATCACTATGGTTTATAACGTCCATGTATGTTGAGACTCTCATTGTCTCGTACCTGACGCTGACCTCTCAATCAGTATTTCATCGTTCATCGGTAAGCTTGATGGCCTCCGCTGGACGTCGCACATGGATGACTGTCTTGTGGTTCTGGAGAGGGAGAAGGAGCATCCATCCGATGATGTGCTCGTTGCTCTCGTCAGGTATCAGCTCGTGGGAGATGAAGCCCACAAACTTATGGTACAGGATATCTTGGGCGAGGTGTCAAAGGCACCCACCTACATCTTCAAAAAAGGCTTGCTTGACAAACTACAAGAAGTTCGCAATGGTCTACCTTCCAATCTTCCTGTTCATCGTGAGTCCTGGTCCTTTCATACTGAGCGTACTCCTCGATTCTGATGGATTGTTAGCAATACTGCAAGTACATTCCCTCGCTGTTGAAATCCAGATACACCACATCGGCCTGTTCATGCTGAGCATACCGACGATGCAACGTATAGAGAGCATGTACTCATGTCTCAAGGCCGCGCGTGCATGGTACGATATCTTCTTCGCGATACCTCTAGAGGAACTCCCTGGCTATCCATTCGCCCTCTTCATTATCCTGTCACAGGTTCAGGTGGCGCTCTATCGACTGACAACGGCCGAGGATCCGGCTTGGGATAAAGAGCTACTGCGCACCACTCTTGACCTACGACAGCTTCTGGATCAGACAATTGACAGGTTCACGAAAATGGAGACAGCGTATCCTTTGAAGCCAGTCGAGGGTGAGGACACTGTTTTCGTCAAAGCAGCCAAAATTATGAAGAATATCCGGACTTCGTGGGAGCCAGCGCTTTCTCGATATCTGGGAGGCACTCCAGCAACAAATGGTCAGAATGGTATGAGCATGGGTCACCGAGAAGAGATCCCCCGGATAAACCAGACACCCATACCGTTGCCAGATCCCAACATGGTTGATTTCGGCGACATGACTTGGATGACAGACATATTTGGCCCGTGGGATTATTAGCGCCGGTCCAATCACAACCGGACGGGATTCAAGCAAATGTCTCCGAATCCTATGCATATCCGGCACCTCAACTCTTCCAAGGTGCCACATTTTGGTTGTCACTGCTCTGGCGTCATCTCGGTATGGATCAAGAGCGTCTTTTCATGGACAAGAATGGTAGCCGGATTCATAGTCACGCACAATGCGCACAGAACACCCTCCTTCATAATAACAGTTGGCGGCCAACAACCAACAAATCCCCACACCACCGGCATTCGCTCATTTCCTCGCTAATGCCGAAGTCCGATCCAGGCGGCCTTGATGTACCATGCATGTCTTGACAAGATTCGTTTCGCAGGTATAATTATAAGTTACATCCTGTTGGATTGTGTGGAGGTCAATGCAAAACGATATAAGGCTGGCAGCATCAGCTGTTTTCTAATGCCTTCCACTTTATATTATTGCCGATCAAGTTAAAGTCACACACAGATATCATTCTACAATGGCGGCCATGCTTTCAGGTTCACCAAAGTCTGGGCTTAATGTTCTAGACAGCGGCAATGAGAAGATCGAACAAGACGTTCCATCGACTGCACCGACCATCGTCGAACCTGACAAGACCACATCTGGTACAAGCCCAGACGAAGACAACAAACAAGATGAGCCCGACTATTTGTCTGGATGGAAACTTGCTAGTCTGATGATTGCCATCACGATAACTGCATTTCTCATGCTTCTGGACATGTCCATCATTTCTACAGTACGTCGCTTGATCGTCTGTTTCTCCAGGTCGACGACTCACCGCAGTTAGGCTATCCCTAGCATCACCTCGGATTTTCACTCTCTCAGAGATATCGGCTGGTATGGAAGCGCATACAATCTTGCAAGGTAAATCCGTGTACCCTTCTCGGCGCCAACAAGCAGCTCACTGGTGTTAGTGCTGCTCTTCAGCCGCTTTCTGGAAAGTTGTATACATACTTCAGGATTAAGGTGGGTGTTTCAGTCGATTTGATGCATTCGACTAGCTAAACGAATATAGTGCTTGTTTCTCGGTTTCCTCTTCATCTTCGAACTCGGTTCCCTCATCTGCGGCGTTTCTTCATCATCGATAGTTCTTATTATCGGACGTGCGGTAGCCGGTATCGGCGGCTCTGGCATCATGAACGGTGCTTTCACAATCTTAGCTACCTCAACCCCCCTGGAGAAAAGACCGTCCTTGATGGGGGTACTTATGGCATGTAGTCAACTTGGTATTGTCATCGGCCCTCTGGTTGGTGGTGCGTTGACTGAATACACGACTTGGCGATGGTGTAAGTCTTGCTTGCCACAATCTCTCCAATTCGAGCACTTCTGAGACTTGTCATAGGTTTCTACATCAATCTTCCCATAGGCGCAGTGGCCACTCTCATCATGTTTTTGGTGCATGTCCCCGAACCTAGAAACAAGTCATCCGATTCCGTCCTGCAGACCCTCACTTCAAAACTCGATTTGACAGGGTTCGTCTTGTTCGCTCCCTGTACTATCATGTTTCTTCTTGCACTTCAGTGGGGGGGCGTTGACTACGAATGGAACTCGGCCACTATTATCGGTCTCTTCGTCGGTGCCGGAGTTCTCCTGCTTGTTTTCATCTACTGGGAGCATCGCGTGGGTACGGGTGCCATGATTCCGCTCCCCGTTATTCGTAAGAGAGAGATCTGGACTGCATGCTTGACCATGCTGTTCCTCTTTGTCACTGTTTTCGTCGCTGCTTTCTACCTCCCGATTTACTTTCAGTCCATCAAGGAAGCGTCTCCGTTCATGAGTGGCGTGTACATGCTCCCAGGTATCCTTACGCAACTTTTTGTCGGGGTCTCAGGTGGTTTCCTATGTAAGTGTCTACTGTCGCCATTCTCCTGCAGAGTATCTGACTTTAAGCAGCGCAGAAAGTTGGTTATTACCTCCCTTTTGCAGCCGCTGGTGGTGCGATCGCGGCAATTGCCAATGGCCTGCTCTCAACCATGGACCCTCATACATCAACAGCCAAATGGGCGGGTTATCAGATTCTTATGGGTGCTGGACGCGGCCTCGGCATGCAGATGCCTATTCTGGCGGTTCAGTCCAACGCCGCCCCCGAAATGATCTCAATAGCAACCGCAGTACTTGTCTTTTCGCAGACTTTTGGTGGTGCAGTCTTCATCGCGGTCGCCAACGTCATCTTCAACAACACGCTTCGCGATGAGCTGGTGGAACGGATACCTCATATCGACGCGGAACGTGTAATCAATGCTGGTGCGGCTGCGGTTCGTCAAGTCGTAGACCCAAAAGATCTGCCGGAAGCTCTGATGGCTTACTCGAAGAGTGTGAGTGCAACGTTTCTGTTGTCTGTTGCTGCGGCCGGAGCTTGGTTTATCTTCTCTTGGGGGATGGGATGGAAAGACATGCGCAAGAAGAAGCCTGCGGCTCCAGGTGAGGCTTGAGATTGAGAAAGTGGTTTTATGTATGAATAAGGGTTTGTTGTGTAAAGTAGAATAGAGGTGTGCTCATAAGCCACCCAGGAATGTCATGATGGAAGACCTCTCACCTGTTTATAGCATATCTAATAATTAATGATAAATGTAAACCAAACAATTTCTTCTGGAGTTGAACTTTCAGGAAAGCTCAGGAATGATTGGAGGTAAGGACTAGAAAGGTCGCAAACACAACTGGTTCGGTAGTTAATTACAAGGTGGATTACAGGTGGATTTTTGACAATGTAAAGTATAGGGTAAATTGAGCATAAACACGTGCAATTCGGATTTATCTGAAGATTAACTTCTAATCAACAAGATCTTCAGAGATTAAAGAAAATTCAGTCGTCACCATCATGAATAGGCCAAACAGGCCTCGCAATCGTCAGCCTCGTCCCCCGCGGCAAGGTAATCAACAAGGGTCATCCCGTCCATCCCGAGCGCCAGCAATACCACAACAGGCAGCAGGCACAGTCCCAACCATACAACAAGTGATACCTGGGGCGTCTGTCTTTATTGTTCTCAAGGAAGACCAGCCTACGGGAAATGAAACACACGGGATAGTCCAAGAACTGCTCACCAGGGGGAACCACCCACGAGGTATCAAAGTCAGGTTACGAGGTGGACAAGTCGGCAGGGTGCAGCGCATGGGAGATGCATCGCTGACAGAAGCCCTACCAGAGAGCAGTGGTTCTAGTAATGAGAGGCAAGGAGGAAGGTTCACGATGAGATATACGGACGTCAGGAGGGACGATGAGTTTGCTTCTGAGCCGCCTCCAAGAAGTTTGGCTGATTATATCCCTGATGTTCCAGTTAGGAATCAACAGAATGAGATTGTCAAGTGTCCATTCTGTGAAGGGTTTGAAGGGGATGAAGCTGCTGTTACGCATCATATTGACCAGGAGCATTTATCATGACAAGCGGTGTTTGGGCGAGAATACGAGGGCCAAGTTTAGGGTGCCATACTAGGGTTGGATATGTAATTAACACGGTTTAGGGATATGGATGAATATGGAAATGGATATAAGAGATCCTAGACATTCGCATGTTGCAAGCATACTTATGAGACATTATTTTCGGAAAACAATTAGAAAAGATTAAAGATTTCACGGCAGATCGTCAAAGCACCCTCTGTAAAATCATATTTGTGATTCGACTAGAACGTGGTTGCGCCTAGCTGTTATCTAGTAAATTGTACTATGCCTTGGTAGCCATGAAGAAAACAAAACATTGGTGTTGAAGCGACAAGGATATGAAAGCACACCAAGCACCACCAAACACCAAGCAAGCTACGTCCATAGAATGCCCACGTCACCGTTCCCGTCCAGCTGCCCCTTTTTTACACAGTACAAAATACAAAGTAAAGCTTCCACGAAATCCTCCTCGGGAAACGGAACATCACATAGTCCGCATGCATTGATTGGTTGTCGCTGCCAAAGCTGCCAACCTGGAGCTTGTCCACACAGATAGTGGATCCAGGCACAACCCAAAGTACGTAGCTAGGTACCTATCTCCAACAGGACTGGATAAGCCACCTGTAACTTGCCCTGGGCTAACATTAGCAGCTCTGTGGAAGGAAGCCCCCCCGAGAACAGAACAGGTAACCAGAAGTAACCTCTCTCTGACCTTTCTCCTTAACAAACAAATCCTCATCCTCTCATCTCCATCCCCATCTCTCTTTCCCAAAACAACCTCCCCTCCTCTACTACGACGACCGAACGAAAAGACGACGACATCGCCTGCTCCCATCTAGCGGCTTTTCACGAATCCCCCTTTTCCGATCTCTACGTCGTCGCTCCTTCCGTTTTACCTTCTCTCGATCATTCCGCGCGCATTCCTTGTGTGTTTTCTTTAAACATTCGTCCCATTTCCCGCTCCGCCCGTGCCACGCGGCGCATGGAAGCTTTCATCCTGCTCCATTAAGGACATCCCCTAGTAGTCGATTCGAGATTGACTGCATCATCTCATCAAGAGATAGTTTCCATCAGCATTCACTTTGGGATCATTGATTCAATTGTCCTGTCTTTCTCTTGATACATAATAATACCGCCGTCATGGCGCCTCTGCCTATCAAGTTTCAGGAGCTTGTCCAGCTCGCCAACGTTGGCGTGGACGCCCAGAGCATTGGTTTCAACTCTTGCGTACGTTCTTCGCCATCTATCACGCTTATCCTACCATCTCGTCGACGCCTTTCCTGTCGACTATCATCATGATATGAAGCTAACCCTGTCTAGACACTCGAGTCCGACTCGTACGTGTGTGTTCGAGAAAAGAAAAGTGAAGCTGCCCAGCCTGAAGTCGTTATCGTAGAGCTCAAGAATGGCAACAACGTCACCCGCCGGCCAATTAAGGCTGACAGTGCCATCATGCACTGGAACAAACAGGTCATTGCCCTCAAGGCTCAATCCAGGACGTTGCAGATCTTCGACCTCGAGCAGAAGAAGAAGCTCAAGTCGTGTACCATGAACGAGGATGTCCAGTTCTGGAAGTGGATCAGCGAGTCTACACTTGGCCTGGTCACCACATCTAGTGTCTATCACTGGGATGTGTATGATGCTGGCCAGGACACTCCTGTCAAGGTGTTTGAGCGCAACGCCAATCTTAACGTTCGTCCTCCCCGTTCCATTAATCCGGCTGATCTGATGGTGTCTAACTGAATCGTGATCCAGGGCTGCCAAATCATCAACTATCGAGTTAACTCTGATGGCAAGTGGATGGTTGTCGTTGGTATCTCCTCACAACAAGGCCGCGTTGTCGGTGCCATGCAACTCTACTCCAAGGATCGAGGCATCAGCCAGGCCATCGAGGGTCACGCCGCTGCTTTCGGTACCCTTCGATTGGAGGGAGCTCCCCAAGATACAAAGCTCTTCAGTTTTGCAGTGCGAACAGCAACCGGCGCAAAATTGCACATTGTCGAGGTCGACCATGCCGAATCCAATCCGGTCTTCCAGAAGAAGGCCGTCGACATGTTCTTCCCTCCCGAGGCCACCAACGATTTCCCTGTTGCTCTTCAGATCTCTCAAAAGTACGGTGTCGTCTACATGGTCACCAAATACGGTTTTATCCACCTATACGATCTCGAGACTGCCTCATGCATCTTCATGAACCGAATTTCGAGCGAGACCATATTCACCACCTGTGTTGATAATGAGTCGACTGGTATCGTTGGCATCAACCGCAAGGGCCAGGTGCTCTTTGTGACGATCGATGATAGCAACGTCATCCCTTATCTCCTGCAGAACCCTGCCAACACCGAGATGGCCATCAAGATGGCTTCCAGAGCTGGACTTCCTGGCGCCGACAACCTCTACGCTCGACAGTTTGAGCAGCTCTTCAACTCTGGAAACTACCTCGAGGCCGCCAAGATCGCCGCAAACTCACCACGAGGCTTCCTGCGTACGCCTGAGACCATAGAAAAGTTCAAGCGCCTCCCTGCTCAGCCTGGCCAGATGGCCTTCACACTCCAGTACTTCGGTATGCTTTTGGATAAGGGTGCGCTCAACAAGCACGAGACCCTCGAGCTGGCTCAGCCTGTCCTTGCTCAGAACAGAAAGCACCTCCTCGAGAAGTGGTTGAAGGAGGGCAAGCTTGACTGCTCTGAGCAGCTTGGTGACATGGTTCGTCCTTACGACGTCAACATGGCTCTTACCATCTACCTGAAGGCCAACGTTCCTCAGAAGGTCGTCGCTGGTTTTGCCGAGACTGGTCAGTTCGACAAGATTCTCCCTTACTCTGCCCAGACTGGCTACAAGCCCGATTACATCCAACTTCTCCAGCACATTATTCGTGTCAACCCTGAGAAGGGTGCCGAGTTTGCCACTGCTCTCGCCAACAGCGAGCAGGGCCCTTTGGTCGATTTCGAGCGCGTCTGTGACATCTTCCAGTCCCAGGGCATGGTTCAGCAAGCCACGGCTTTCCTTCTCGATGCCCTCAAAGAGAACAAGCCCGAGCACGCCCGTCTCCAGACCCGTCTATTGGAGATGAACCTGATGCACGCTCCTCAGGTAGCTGAGGCCATCCTTGGCAATGAGATGTTCACCCACTTCGACAAGTCCCGCATTGCTACCCTATGTGAGCAGGCCGGTCTCGCCCAGAAAGCCCTGGAGCTCTACGAGGATCCTGAGGCTGTCAAGCGTGTCATTGTCAATTTGCCTGGTTCTCCCAACTTCAACCCCGAGTGGCTGACTGAATTCTTCGGGAAGCTGTCAGTTGAGCAATCTCTTGACTGCCTCGATGCCATGATGAAGACCAACATTCGTCAGAACCTGCAGTCTGTTGTTAATATCGCGACCAAATACTCGGAGTTGCTGGGCCCTGTCCGCTTGATCGACCTCTTCGAAAAGTACAAGACAGCTGAGGGACTCTTCTACTACCTCGGCAGCATTGTCAATTTGTCCGAGGACCCTGACGTGCACTTCAAGTACATTGAGGCTGCCACTAAGATGGGCCAGTTCAACGAAGTTGAGCGCATCTGCCGCGATAGTAACGCGTACAATCCTGAAAAGGTCAAGAACTTCCTTAAGGAAGCCAGACTCACCGAGCAACTGCCCCTCATCATCGTGTGCGATCGCTTCAACTTTGTCCATGACTTGATCCTGTTCCTCTATCAGAACCAGCAGTTCCAAGCCATTGAATCATATGTCCAGCGCGTGAACCCTTCTCGTACCCCCGTCGTCATCGGTGGCCTCTTGGATGTTGACTGCGATGAGAACATCATCAAGCAGCTTCTCAGCACCGTTAATGCCCAGGAGATCAACATTGATGAGCTGGTTTCCGAAGTTGAGTCACGCAATCGCCTCAAGCTTTTGCTACCGTTCCTCGAAGCTTCTCTGCAAGCCGGTAACCAGCAGCAGGCCGTCTTCAATGCCCTTGCCAAGATCTACATCGACTCCAACAACAACCCGGAGAAGTTTCTCAAGGAGAACGACATGTACGACACTCTCACTGTCGGAAAGTACTGTGAGAAGCGAGACCCCAACTTGGCCTACATTGCCTACTCTAAGGGCCAGAACGATCTCGAGCTTGTCAATATCACCAATGAGAACTCGATGTACAGGGCTCAAGCTCGATACCTACTTGAACGTTCCGACAGTGAGCTTTGGAACTTTGTGCTGAGCGAGAACAACATTCACCGACGATCAGTCGTTGACCAGGTCATTGCGACTGCTGTTCCTGAGTCAAACGACCCTGCCAAGGTTTCCGTCGCCGTCTCTGCTCTTCTAGAAAACGACATGCCCTTGGAGCTTATTGAGCTTCTCGAGAAGATCGTGCTCGAGCCCTCACCTTTCAGTGACAACCAGAACCTTCAGAACCTCCTCATGTTCACTGCTGCCAAGGCTGACAAGTCTCGCGTTATGGACTACATCCACAAGCTCGACGCCTATAACGCCGATGATATCGCTAACGCCTGTATCGAGGTTGGTCTGTTCGAGGAGGCCTTTGAGATCTACAAGAAGGCTGATAACAAGTCCGCCGCTGTTGACGTCCTTATTGAGCATGTCGTCAGCATTGATCGGGCTCAGGCTTATGCTGAAGAGGTTGACCTGCCTGAGGTGTGGAGCAAGGTCGCCAAGGCCCAGCTTGATGGTCTGCGTGTTTCTGATGCTATTGAGTCCTACATCAAGGCTCAGGATCCCTCAAACTACCACGAGGTCATCGAGATTGCCACACACGCTGGCAAGAACGAGGATCTCGTCAAATATCTCCGCATGGCTCGCAAAACTCTGCGTGAGCCCGCCATCGACACTGCTCTGGCCTTCTGCTATGCTAGATTGGACCAGTTGTCTGAACTTGAAGATTTCCTCCGGGCCACTAACGTTGCTAATATTGAAGAGTCTGGTGACAAGGCTTATGAGGAGGGTCTTTACGAGGCTTCTAAGATCTTCTATACCAGTATCTCCAACTGGGCCAAGCTTGCTACCACTTTGGTCCACCTCGGCGATTACCAGGCCGCTGTTGACTGTGCTCGCAAGGCCAACAACATCAAGGTGTGGAAGCAGGTGCACGAAGCCTGTGTTGCCAAGAAGGAGTTCCGTCTTGCCCAGATCTGCGGTCTCAACCTGATTGTTGATGCCGAGCAGCTCCAGACCCTTGTCAAGGAGTACGAGCGCAACGGTTTCTTTGACGAGCTTATTGATCTGCTTGAGCATGGTGTCGGTTTAGGTAAGCCGCAGCTTTCTTTCAATTTTTTTTTCTTTTCCTTTGCACTTGCCCAGTCTGCCATGGATGCCCAGATCACCCCGATGGTTGATTGAACATGAGAAAGTGGCATCTTGGTGTAGTGAGGTCTTTTTCATTTTGCTGCACCATGGAGTCTTTGCGGTCTCCCTACCCCTGTATCGACGTGTCTCTCAGAATGTACAAATCTGGGAACGGTCGAGTGCCTCATCTCATCAAGAACGCTTTGGACCGTGGATACTCCATAACATCCAAGAAATGTCCTGTGTTGGACGTTTATCCCAATATCTCAACATCACGTTTTTTTGCGATTACCCTTCCTCATCCTGCCATGGAGCCCTCACAAACTGTATACTAACTTGGTGAAACAGAACGATGCCACATGGGTATCTTTACCGAACTGGGAATTGCTCTCTCCAAGTATCATCCTGACCGCCTAATGGAGCACATTAAGATCTTCTGGTCCCGTATGAACATGCCCAAGATGATTCGAGCATGCGAGGAAGCGAACTTGTGGCCTGAGCTTGTCTTCTGTTACTACCACTATGACGAGTTTGACAACGCTGCTCTTGCAGTCATTGAGCGTCCTGAGAACTCGTGGGATCACACCCAGTTCAAGGAGATTGTTGTCAAAGTTGCCAACTTGGAGATCTACTACCGTGCTATCAAGTTCTACGTTGAGCAGCACCCGTCCCTGCTCACTGATCTCCTGGCTACCCTCACCCCTCGTATTGACGTAAACCGAGTCGTCAAGATTTTCCAGAAGAACGATGATCTTCCCTTGATCAAGCCCTTCCTTCTCAACGTCCAGTCCCAGAACAAGCGCATCGTCAATGAGGCTGTCAACGATCTTCTTATCGAGGAGGAAGACTACAAGACTCTCCGTGACTCAGTCCAGAACTACGACAACTACGACGCTGTTCAGCTGGCTGGTCGCTTGGAGAAGCACGACCTCATCTTCTTCAGACAGATCGCTGCTGAGATCTACCGCAAGAACAAGCGCTGGGAGAAGTCGATTGCTCTGTCCAAACAGGACAAGCTCTTCAAGGATGCCATCGAGACTGCTGCCTTGTCCGCTAAGACCGAGATTGTCAGCGATCTCCTCCAATATGTAAGTTTTCAGATGGATGTGCAACATAAAGTCTGCATACTAATCGATATAGTTCGTCGATATTGGCCACCGCGAGTGCTACACCGGCATGCTCTATGCCTGCTACGATCTCATCCGACCTGACCTCGTCCTCGAGTTGTCATGGCGACATGGTCTTAACGACTTCTCTATGCCTTATATGATTAACTTGCTCTGCCAGCAGACTCAGGAGCTTGCTACTTTGAAGGCTGATAACGAGGCCCGCAAGGCCAGAGAGAAGGAGACCGAGAAGACCGACGATAACACACCCATTCTCGGTGCCTCGCGACTTATGATCACTGCTGGACCCGGCGGCATGGGCGCTAGCCCTTCACCACAGCCCTACGGCCAAGCCAATGGCTTTGCACCGCAACCCACCGGCTACGGTTACTAGATGCAAGTACCGGTATGGCACTGGCTTCCCATCTACCCCACGACAAAGACGATGTGTCTCGATCCGCTTTGCTTGTGTCGGAAAGGTACTGGGATCCCTGGACCTATGCCCACCTAACGGTGTAGGAGGTTCGGGTATTGTTTTGAACTCACGATCCTGTAATCATAGTATGCCCTTCCGCTTAATGTGCGCGATAGGATAGGTGGATAGCGGAGGGTTTTGAGTTGAGCGTAGTGAGAATGGGAATTTCTATGAGGTAGACTTTAAGGTGATGTTTTCACACCAAGTCTTGGGACTGGGACATGTCATCCCATGTCATTTGTATGTTGTATGATAGTACATCAATCTTTTTTTATAACTTCAATTCTTTTGCAAAATATCGATTGCCTATGTAAATTAGAAGGTGACTTACTCAAACAACATCCTAATCATTGAATGGTACACAAAGGGGCGTGGTTTCAACACTGGTATCTCCTGGTGAATTCAACCACACATGATACTCTTCAGTTGTTCTGCCGTCTCTCTGGATCCCCCATACTCACCAAGACCTTGAGTAATCCTAACTAATCATGAGCTCTATCTAATACTGACCGAGGTTACTAGAATCGACGGCTTAGGCGTATCGAGGTTCTCGAGACACACGTGTTGGCATGGATATCACGGCTTGCACTTATGTAGCAATGGGTGCTGCTGGCTTAACATGATATCTATTCAGAGCAGGTCATATGTCAAACATATATAAATCAAGGATCATTCGCCCATTAAAACAAAACAATCACCACAATTGCGCCATTTCAACCAACGGCTCTGGAAAACCACGCTTCTCCTTCTCAACCTGATTCACTTGGGGCTTGGGATCAATAATCTTGAGCCATTCGCCGTTGAAAGCATTTACGAGCCAATCACGAAGCTCTGGAGACCAAAGGCGTTAGTTCTATTTCACAAAATAGTATTCAGCAGCGGAAGTGTTCAGGAAGTTGAACTTACTATCGTATACAATACGGTTTCCGTTGTGGAAATAAATGCTGTGGTCACTGTCGGGAAAGACGTGGACGTCGTAATTCTCCACGCTAGCCAGGTCAAGCTCGTCGAGGAGTGTAAGGGAGTTTTGGAAGTGGACGTTGTCATCTGCGACGCCGTGCATGAGGAGGAAACGCTTGTTCTGACCGAGAGCAGTTGCGTTGGAAATCTTGGATGCGGCGTAACCGTCTTCGTTCTCGCTGGGAGTGCGCATGTAGCGTTCCGTGTAGATGCTATCGTAGAAACGCCAGTCCGTGACGGGTGCGACAGCCATGCCATAGGTGAAAGTGCGGCCTGCATCTTGTTCCAAAGTCTTGAGGGTGGCGAAACCACCGTAGGACCAGCCCCAGATGGCCAGACGTTCCGCGTCGATGTATTTACGGGATGCAAATTGAGCGGCCGCAGCGATATGGTCTGCTGACTCGAGAACACCAAGTTGATTACGGACAACGACGCGATGCTTGCGGCCTAGGAAGCCAGTACCACGGGGATCTACGGTGATGACGATGTAACCGAGTGCAGAAGCGACGTATGATTGGAAGTCGATGGCAAACCTCTTAGTGACAGACTGGGAGCCAGGACCAGAGTACTGTTGGAAGAGGACAGGATACTGCTTCTTTGGATCGAAGTGAGGTGGTCGACGTTCGACATAGTTGACCTTGACGCCATCGCCGAGGTCGAGAGTGCCGTACTTGAGTATGGGCAGCTCATAGCGACGTGCTCGATCGGCGAGGTCCTTGTTGTCCTCGAGGATGTACTCAAATGAGGACTTGCTGGAAGGTGTGGAGATGACTTTCTGGAAAGGGATTTTGGGGCCGCGGTATGAAAGGAGAACGAAGCCTGCACCCGAAGAGAAGGACGCGTCATAGTAGGACTCGAACGAGGTCTCTGTCAATGGCTTCAGTTGTGTACCATCCAATTTGACTGAGTAGACGTGACGTTGAATAGAGGATTCTTTGGCGGCGACGAAGTAGACGAGGTTGTTGACTAGATCAACGGCTGAAGGGGCGTCCGAGACTTCCCATTGGCCTTTTGTGAGCATGATAGGCTCAGGGTTGTCGAGAGGAGTGAAATACGCGATGTGATCATATCCTTCATGAATGACAGAGTCGATATAACCGTCATCCTTACGACCATTTTCAGGATCGGCAGGAACGTATATCATTTTGTGAGAGATCTCGAACCATCCACCATCAATCTTATCCACATCTATGGTGTTGATTGTCTTGCCCTTGCGGGAAGCGACATCGATGAGAACGACTCTGAGAATATCACTAACACGGTTCGTCTCCTTGACAATGGCCTTATCGCCAGCCCAAACAAGGTTGTTGATGATGCGGTCGTCATCATCGAATTCACCATCAGTTGAGACTGAAAAGACATCTGCCTTTTCAACGTCGTAAAACAACAGGTCAACGACAGGATTGTGGGCGCCTGCCTTGGGATACTTGATCTGCTGAACTTCAGGATAGGCCTCCTCGCCCTCCTTGGGGTCTTGGCCACTGGGACGAGAGATGAAGAACTGGATGGGGTATTCGGGGACACCAGTCTCGTTGGTGCGGAGGAAGGCAAGGTATTTGCCATCTTCGGACCACCAGGTAGCACTGCGTCCGCTAAAGACTTCCTCTTCGTACACCCAGTCAGGAATACCGTAGAAGTATTCGGGACCGCCATCTCGGGTGATCTGGGTAACATCCTTCTTTCCGGTCAGACGGCGGATGTAGAGGTTGTTGTCCTGAGTGAAGGCAATGGCATCGCTCTTGGGGCTCCAACTTGCAAGTTGAACTCTGGCCTCAACATTCGTGGGAATCAGGGGCTCAGCAGTCTGGGTCTCGACATCAAAAACATAGTAGATGGCGCTGAAGGAATGACGCCAGTTCCTCTTCCGGTTGACACCAATGAGAACCTTGGTGAGATCAGGACTAGGGCTTGTCCAGTCAGGAGTCAAGCGCTGGCCTCCATATTGGAAAGAGGAAGCCTTGATCAGAGTACGAGACTTGATAACATCCGTGCTCATATCGCTCTGTCCCGCGGTTTCATTGATGTTGCGGACGTCCTCAACAATCATATAGTCCTTGCCGCTCGCGCCAACTTCAAGCAACAAGCCATCCTCCTTGTCCGGGCTGGCGATCCAGCTAATGCTATGATACCTGGGAGACCAGGAGCCATCAAAGAGCTGGTCCATGGTGAGAAGCTTGCCTGAACCACGAGAAGACGCCTCAGGGTCA
The DNA here is from genome assembly GCA_013623525.1 of Fusarium dimerum. NCBI lineage: Eukaryota > Fungi > Ascomycota > Sordariomycetes > Hypocreales > Nectriaceae > Fusarium > Fusarium dimerum. Next base: position 129,413 of record JABGLY010000469.1, read on the forward strand.
TGTTCGGTATCGCTGTCGTGGTGGTATGAGCCTGTGTAGAGGAAAATTCCAAGACCAGCGAGCCATCCACCAACAAAAACAGCACAGACGATGATGAGAATGCGACGCAGACCCTTGTCCATGGACTGGCGCTGAACGGGAACTTCAGAGCGGAGGAAGGGGCCTGTCTCAAGGTCATCTTCTTCCTTCAATGGATCATCGTCATCGACGAACCGGCTGTCCTTCTCGTTGGCATCGTTCTCGGTCTTTTCCTGAATCCTTTCGAACACCAAGCTTGTGGTAGACACTGAAGATAAGGAGCCAGTAGAGCGACGTGGCTCCTGTTCAGAAACTGAGGCAGTAGAGGCCATCGTGAAGATGTATTGGAGGAAATCGATTCGGCTCGGTTATAAGATCGGCGAGTTGATAGTGCACGCCCGTCAAAAGGAATGAAATGTATCGATCGGACTGATTAATCTAGGTCATGATGTCGGGAAGAAACGAGAGTATATAGAATGCCGGCGCGTCTCAGGGATAGACAAGACGGCGGACAGCAGGAGATAGATAGATGATAGATCTTGTAGCGAGAGTCGGAAGGAAATGGTGTTTGTATCGTAAGCCTCTTTCTTTTGGTTGGCAATAGAAAGCAAAGGCCAACGTCAATGCGGGATGAATGATGGTTGCAACGTGCGTGCAGGGGAAATGGTGCAAGGGACAGGAAGATGGGAGCTTGTGATGACATAAGCTTTTGAGGGGGATCTAGCTGTACAGTAGGTATGTTCCTGATAGTGGAACAGCTTGCACTACAAGTGTTAGCTGCAGTTGCGCCAGTGAAAATCTGGGGAAGCCTACAGGGGGGGTTAAGCTAAGTATTGAATTGTTGTATTAATCATCCACTGCGAAATGCTAACTGAACAGGAAAACTAACAATCAAGGAAAAAGAAACAAAGAATACAAGCACAAACCCCATCAATGAAATGTCTTACGACAAAAGCTGCGGCGCATCAACCTTTCCATCCTCGAGCTTCTCTACCACACACGCCGTCCCATACGCACAAGCCTGCGCAAACCCTCCCAGGTCACCCGTCTCGAAGCGCAGACAGATGATGGCGTTACCACCCCTCTTCCTCGTCTCCTCGACCGCCCTACTCGTGGCGTCGTTCCGGCAGGAATACAGCATCGACGTAAACCATCCCAGCTCCCCGCCAGCCATACTCTTGATGACCATGCCAATGCCCGCTGCGATGTTGCGGGAGCGTACTGTTACACCGTACACTGCACCGAGGACTTTTGTCACCCTGTATCCGGGAATGTCCATCATTGCTGGTTGTGTTAGTTAAAAGTCGTTACTCGGGGACAAGCACTTACTGGTAGTGATGATACCTCCAGTCTCTGTGAAGCAGTGAAGGTCTGATACAGCAGCGGGGATATGCGCAATCTCTGGCGAACCATGAGACTGGGATTGTTGACTGCCTGATCCGAAAACCATTTTCAATAAGAAATGATACAAGTTGTCGTGTAAAAGAGGATGTTAATTGGTATGTGAATGAATTGTAGAGCTTGCTTTCAACACATGAAAAAAGAAAAGCCGCAGGTCGAACTTTCATTTAAATACTTTTTCCCTAATCGTATCTCCCATCGCCCATTCTTCCAAAATCTTACAATAGCCTCACACAAGGCATACTGATAATCATGCATCACTGCAATCCCTCAGCGTTCTTCTCGTATTGATCGTATCTGTTTCCTAGTGGCTAGTGAGTGGCTCATCCAGGCAATAAAGTGGGATTGACAGGGCTATGGAAGCCAGTCTGATTCGTTTTGCCAAAATCAAGTTTCCTTTGTTTTTCAGCCCAAGCTCCATTACATTTCGTGAATGAATACGATTGGCGGATGGTCCCGCGTGACCCCGGTCCTGTTCTTATCCCGAAGCCGGGCATCACCGACCAATTTGGCCCGGAGGAATGCGGGTCCATCCGGGAGTAGCTTGCCGTGAGAGCTTTACCACCTTAATAAATATCTCACTCATACCCTCAACTGAGTATCCAACTCACGGGAACTCCAGTTGCGGATTTCATTGCACGTTACACAGGTAGTAATAAATCATAGTCATATTGTCATAAGTTACACTCCGATTATCCTACACCAAATATCCAAGTCACCGATGGTATTCACCCTAAACTCGCAATAAGACATTCAAAACTCAAGCCCTCCAGGTTGACCGCTTGCCATCTCTCGCAGCTCGCTTAGCAGCTCTCTTTCTGCGACCGAACTTCTTAACTCGGTTAGCATCCCGGCGGCTGAGCATAACAGCACTCAAGCTGCGCTTTGACTCGATATCAGCAGCTTCAATGTCGCCGCAGTCAGGTGTTCGTAGACGGTCGTTGAAGTTGTCAACAGCCCAGAGGAGAACACCGTTGGTCCAACCGAAACCTTCGACAACCTCATATTCTCCGCCGCCACCGGCAAGGTTGGTAGAGTTGTCGGCATACTTTTCAAACATGATGCCCTCATCCTCATCCGACAGACCTTCAAGCTGAGGCGTCTCAGAGGTTGAGCCTCCAGTAGCATACCAGGTGCAGAATGTTGAATCAACATATCGCTGAGCAAGACGGTTGGCGAGAACACGGATTTGCACAAAGGAAGGATCCAAGGTGCCAAAGGTAGGAGGAACTTGGAGAAGACCGTCCATGAGGATGTGCATCAGAGGAGGCCAGACGTTGGGTTGATCCCACTGCTCAGATGTGCGGAAGTTGGTGGCAGGGATACCGCCAGCACGGGCATCAAGATAGGCAGAGACTCGCTTGTAAGCGTTGAGAACAGCGTAGGGGTTGTTCTTGATATAACCGGGTGCGGCGCCAGTCCAGAAGGGGTAGAGCTGGGCGACACTGAAGAAGACCTGCTGGCCCTCAGGAGCGTCTTCGCGGTCAACGGAATCAGTGTCATTGTCAGCAGGGTAGAAGATGTTCTGAGAGTTGGAAGTCGCATTGAAGTCAAAGTAGCTCCAGAGCGTCTCGTTCCACATGAGAGCTGTCATGGCATAGCTACGGTTGGCAGCCACATCGCGCCATTCCTCGGCAGCACTGCTGTTGCCAGTCTGCTCATAAAAGTCGGCGATCGCGATCTCGTTTCCGTAGAGGATGGAGTTAAGGTCGACGGGGATAATGTTATCGGTGTTGAGGTAGCGAAGAGGGAAGTAGTTGTGTTGGGCGGCATCGTTGGGTCGGGCGATCCATCGAGAGGTATAATCCCAGCCACTCTCAGCACCACTAGCAAGATTGGAGTAAAGCTCCTCCTTTTGGGTATCGTTGAGACTCTCTCCTTCCGGGTAAATAGTGCCAGACGCCGAGTAGTAGGACTCGTTGTTGGCTGTTCTGTAGTCTTCGCGGAAGGATTCGGGGCGAGGTACAGTGTTGGAGACATTGTAGCTAAGGGGTGAAAATTAGTCACTGGTCCATACGTGCGAGGAGTTCAAATCGGATAGGAACTTACTTGTTCAGGACGTAATCTTCATCGCCGATTCTAATAGGAACACTTCGGTTGGTCATCCAAAACTCATGCTCCTTGACTAGCAAAGGCAAGGCACGCTCAAGGATGTCGGTGTCGTTGGTGTAATCAACGTAGACCTTGACCATCTTGGTCAACAGGGGTGGCTGAGATCGATTGAGGTAATAGATTCGAGCACCGTTAGGAACGAAGCCATAGGTTTCAACAAAATCGAGGAAGTTCTCGATGGTGTTCTTTGAAATTTCGATAAAGGAACCGCCCGTGCGAAGTAGACCCTCGAGAATCCAATAAGAGTCCCAGTAGTAGGGCTCACGGAAACGACCACCAGCGACGACAAAGGTGCGGTTGACAGGAATGAAGCTGTTGGGGCACTCTGTACAGTTACTGGAGTCACCGGCATATCGTCGAGTCAGGTCGGGCCAGATATCAATGACCTTTTCAGCAAACTCTCTGATGACCGTGTTATTGACTTGATCGAGAAACTGGGGGTCTGTCTCGAGATCTGAAGAGGGAACCTCCTCAAGCTCACCACCAGCATCAACAAAGTAGGTGTTCAGAAAATCGTTCAATTCTGAGTTGTTGCTGAGGGGCTTCTCCAGGTCGTCAAATGCTTGCTGGATCTCGCTCAAGGGACGACGAGCAGGCCTATGTCAAGTCAGGGCATATACGCGGTGGATTGGGGAACATCTCGAAGGTTGACATACATGTCGACGAAGGTCTTGGAGTCCGTGAATGGGCTAGCCAATTGAATCTGCTCGAGGATCTCACCATGGCAGTAAATTGGAGAATCACAAGGCGCAATGATAGATCCGTTCTCATAGAGCGCAGATACGGCGGTAGCCGACACCGCAAAAGCAGCGGCGATTTGCTTTAAGGGCGCCATTGAATCCGTGCAATGGGTAGAATATTTCTACTCTTGAAGTTTCCAAGACAATTGAACCTAGGAAAAGCTTCTTCCCTTGGGTGTAGGATCAGAAGAATCGCTTGATAAAGATATGAAGGGAAATCCGGGGAGAGAATGCCTGAGAGGAATGAGAGCTACTTAAAAGGTTGCGAAAGCCACGGCATAAAAGTATATGATGACGATAGTGCGGAAAGTGCCTCCCTTCTGTAGGCAAGTTACCTGCCCGCGAAGTTCGAGAAGCGGAACCTGGCTCTGCAAAGGCCTCAGGGAATTGGAAAGGAAGGAACGGCTGAGAGGGGGGATGATCATGAGTGGGTTCAGTGAGTGGTCATGACATGATGCCGAGCCACCCACCAAGATGCAAAGAAACAGCTTGTGTGTGCATGGTATTCTCCATAACTACAAAGCTACAGTACTACGATGGTAATATGAGAAGAAGAAGAAAGTGGCTGATTCTCCAACAGGATTTTTATCAGTTTTGCGGGGATAAACGATGCCCCATGCGAGCCAAGAAGAGTCAAGGCTGGTGAATATCGTGTCGTTGCATGGGCGGAGAGTTCGGCGTTGGCGGTGATCGTCATCAATATGGTCTCTTCTCGGATTGATTGCCTTTGGGGAAAGACTGGAGGTAGGTGTGATGAGTGCATGTTGCGTGGTACGTGCATCATGTTGTTCGGTTAAGCAGGATTGACCCTAGCGTTCTTGTGATTTCTCCTCTATCCTTCAACTACCTATTGATGGTTGTTGCCGTGAATGTTGAGACCTAGAGTCATGACAAGCCTTGTTTCCAACGATAACCGTTGTCATGCTCTACTCAATTGACTTGACTGTTGAAACATCTCAACAGCACAATCAATAAGAATCCAATCAAGATGCAGCTCCCTAGTAATAACAAAAAGACAACATAGAATAGAAGATCGTCCAGTATGAGGAAAGGCCTCCATTTCTCAATTCGGCCCTTCCAACTTTCCCTTTCGATTAAACTCTTGGCCTAGTGACGTGATGATCTGGAGGAAACTTCTACTGTAAGCTCCTCCACCCCCATCATCCTTCCATCTTTCTTTTTGGGGAGAGGAGCAGCTCATCCTTGCTTTTAACCCCTGTTTGGTAGCCTCTAGCCCCAGACGCCACACAGAATCTCTCGGCCAAAAAAGAAAACGTGGAGAAGGAAGACACCACCAAAGGAATCGACGTTGGAACAATTCACTTCTCCGCACTTCTTCTCATGATGGCTCTCTTTTTTTCTTCAGTTTCTGATTACCTATTGACGTCATTCTTCCTCTTGGCAAATAAAGTATCAAGTAGAATTCTCGATCTAGAAACCATTTGGCCTTCATTTTAAAGTTTATGCCTTTATTTCTTGGTCTTTTCATGCGATTGTTAGCTGAAAGATGGGTGTCTAGAAGCTTAGTAGCACCATTCATTAGGATACTGTAGCTACCATAACCAATTTTAAATCCCAAAACCAGGCACACCGTTAAATCTTCCTACATATCAAATAAAGTACCGTAAGTTAACCCTTCCATCTTCCCAGTCCGATGATCAACGTGTCAGCGGCGCCAATCCAACCTTCTTGGCTCCCCTCTTTATATTCTCCAGGTTCGCTAAACGTTTCAACAAGAAAGTAAGAAAACTTTCGTGTTTGTAATTCCTGGCGCAGTATAGCTGCCCAGACTACCTAAACCTCTTGGATAACGTACATGCTCGCCTTGTCGTCGTCAGCTTTTTGGTCATGTGCTGAGCAGATCGAATTTGCCCGTCATTGTTTATTGGTTATTGGTTTGCTCCCGGTCCAAGTAGGATATCATCAAATAGGCATTGTCAGACTCTCTGCCCGTAATTGGCTGCCTCTCAACGACAACAGAAATGAGATCTTAAGTAGATGATACAGGTTTCACTAGGTAGGACTCCAGATCTACGCGTGGCTGGTTGGTGGCTGTCTAAATATCTTGCCAATCTCAACTCCAATCTCAACTGACTTTCACCAAAGATCTATTCTTCAATCATCTCTGTTATATTCACGATCATCTACCGAGGCACATATACACTAGACTTTCCAACTCCGGTTGCGCTTAAGTCCTCCCTTTCTGAGAAGACCTTCTCAAACACTGCCCGCAATCTCTTGAGAACCTCCTCTTCATTCTGTGCAACCTGATAATGTGTCACTAACCGGTTACCCACAAATTTGAGGCCTTCCCGCTGCCCAATCTCAATCAATCGCTTCTCGCTGCACCCGACTGCCTTGAGATCCAACCAGCACATGTTAGTCTCGGTGGGCTCGGCGACTTGGCCACCCATGCTCTTCCACAGTGCCTCGACTTTGCGAGCCGTCTCGTGGGAAGCCTTGAGAAGGCTACCCTCGCCTGTGTTTGATTCGCCAAATGTCTGCTCGATGGCAACTCGCCCAGCAGATGTCACCACGCCGGATTGTCGTAGGCCCCCGCCGATAGACTTGCGAACCCATCGCGAATGCTTGATTGTTGCCTTGGTGCCTACGAGGACGCTTCCTATGGGGGCACCCAAACCCTTGGAGAGACATAGACTGACAGTGTCGAAATGAGAGCAGATATCAGGGAGGGAGTCAGAGCCAGCAACACAGGCCTCCCAGACACGGGCACCATCGAGATGCATCTTGATGCTGTGTTCCTTTGCGAAATCGGCGATGCGTTTGATCTCTCCAAGGGGCGTGACCATGCCGTGGAGCGTGTTTTCAAGGCTGATGACTCGGGTAGGACAGCTGTGTACATCGTCGTCGATACAGACATTTTCTTGAATATCCTCTAGGGTTAAGTATCTTCCATTTTTAGGGACCACAGGCTGCATTTGCGCGCCAGTCAAAGACGAAGTACTAGAAAAGTCAGTCATTTATCTGTCTGTATGTAGATCAAGGTCTCGAAACTAACCCGCCGGCTTCACATGTATAAATGTGAGAACGGTAGTCACAGACAACAGAGTGCGGAGGTTGAGTGAGTAGTGATCTCAGCGCGACTTGGTTTCCCATGGTACCTGAGAGGACGAAAAGGCCGGCTTCTTTGCCAGTACGCTTTGCGACATAGGCTTCTAGATCGATAGTGGCTGGATCCTCGTGAAATACATCGTCAAGTAAAGAGCACGATTGGACAGCTGCTAACATGGCAGGAGTAGGTGTTGTCACGACATCACCTGGGCTCGTCTTAGTTTTTGGCCTTCGATTGATGTCTCGGTGTCTTCCTGATCCTGGTAGACTTACTTCGAAGATCAAAAGCAGCTGGACCTTTCGCTCCAACCCATGCACTATGAGGCTTCTCGTTGGTTGTTCCGCTGATGGACCCCATGGCTGCTGTCTGAGTATAATGTCTCTGCGTTTTGAAACTGGCCAATGGCGATGAAACCGAGGCAGACGCTGGTGGTAAAGCAGAAACGATGTTGCCGCGCGAGTATTGGAGCAGACAACGTTGTGTTGAGAGACCAAAAAGTCTACGTGACTGGGATGAAATAATTGACATCGCCATGATTGGTTTAACGGATTGACAAACAGAAGTAACTCCTCACGTCGGAACGATGGCCGATAGTATTGGCGTTGAGCCGAAAATCCGACGTACACCCAGGTAGGTGAGGGGGAACGGTAAGTCAGTGCTAATTCCGCCCAATGGGCTTTGTTCCCCGCAAAAACCGAATAAGATGGACAGTAGAACTGAACTGATGACCGACTTGTGCTACTTTATGGGGTTTGACATATTCTGAATACCAGGCAGGGATGACATACAATGTATATGTGTGTGTGTGTGTGTGTGTACTTATATATATATATATATATATATATCTATACATGCTTATGAAAGCCAGGGGAATGGTTGAACATCTTCAGGGTCTTCTGTCAGATCTCCTGAACGCGGACAGGGGTTAAAGAGCCTCAATGCGGCGGTGTTTGATAATGCACCATATCGTACAAGACAATCGTACATCTTTGCATATCAGGTATTGCCATATACATACATATGCACAGATCAGATCCCAGACTCAACCTTAGCTAATTTCACTGTCTATTAATAACATGCGGAGTCTTGACGAACTACTCACAAGAATACGACGAAGGTGGCTATCATGTAATAATAGGGTCCTTCGTCAAAGGGTTCTCGTGTTGACTTGTTCATCTCCGGTTCAACAACCCATGTCAATTATGTTTGCGAGCATTAAAATTCTATCATTGTGAGACTTACCTGAGCCTGCATAGTACAATCCAGTTACCCCCTTACATTTGGAAACGCTATGCATTCTGCTTGGCAACGATTCATCGACCTGAAACTCGACCTATGGATAGGTAGGGGATAGGTACTGTACTGTACTACTGACTTACTAAGTGAAGGTGAGGCTTAAGTATGGGTAGTACGCTGATTGGGTAGAAGCCCCCTAATGGCCCACTGTACAAGCTTCATCTGGTAGGCTTCTTCCGCGTATCCGGCCTCATCTTTGTTCAAAACTGCCGTGCATACCGAACAGTCAGTTCCTGATGAGTATCAATCACAACTATGAGAACAAGTTTGGGGCACGATGCAAAGCAAGCATTGCTAAATAAACATGCATTTATGTTGTGGTCTTTCAATACATAACGATTCTCTCTATTCCATATCTTCAGGCTATCTCTAGGCAAAAGCCTTCAAGCTCCTCCTTAACAGAAATATCGCTCATCTTCTTGGCAAATGTCTCTTCGTTCCAACCCTCGTTGACATCGAGCCTCCCTAGTCCAGGATAAAGACTTACAAATACCAAGCTCCTGATATGTGAAAGCTTACTACTGAAATCACTCAGTCATACATACAGCCAGCAGCCAAAGCATAGTCCCCCTTCTCCCCACTAACAAGACAAGACAGCCAACCTGAACCATGCACCCGTGGGTCATAAATGCCAAGTCCATTTTGAAATCACCAGCGGCCGCCTGTCCACTCACCATCCACATTCCTCCCTCCATACTCTCCTTTCACGAGGCGACGTTGTTGCTGTTCACCTACTAACTTTACTATGTCAGTAACTAGTGCTAAAATCCCTCCCTCCCTGACACATGTATCAATGGGGGTAGTTCTCTTATTTGCATTATACCAGATTCTCCTCCCATGGATCATGTTGAGGTTATTCTGGATCTTTGTTCTCTTTCACCATTTTGTTTCCTACCATACCATTCCCTACCTCTTGTCTTATTCAACTCTGTTGCGAATTTCCACAACATCCCTTCCTTCCTTTCTTTGTTTATAATAATATCTTCACTCTCTTTACCATTTTCCTCTTTTTTCCCCTCTTCTCTTTCCCTTTATGAGCCATGACTATTTCTCCTCAAGCATTCTTCTTTCTTCTCCCAATATCCCTTCTTTGTCTCTGCAGCTGGCTCACTTATCAATCACTCCACGATAGCACTGACACACAACGAATACTCGAAGCTGATATCAGCCTCACATCAGCCCTCCCTCGACTCGACTTTTCCAAGTCTGGCCGATCACACCGCGAATTCTACGCCTCTCAATCAGCCCATGACTTTTGCGCAGCTCACGGTTATTCTGTCTTCCAGCCTCACAAAGATGCTCCGGATGGTCGTCGCAAAGTTTATGACCTCTTCATGGTCAATATAGAGCTAGATTTTCTCGAGATTCGACTAAAGACACTATTTGATTATGTCGATTACTTTGTCGTCGTTGAGGCTCCAAAAACATTTCAGGGAGGGCCCAAGAATCTCACAATTCGTAACAACTGGGATCGCTTCGAGCCATATCACAGGAAGATGATCTATCACGAATTGGACTATCCCGAAGGCTTCAATCCACTAACAGCTTGGGATCGCGAAGATTTACAGCGCGATGCCATGTTTGAGCAAGTGTTTCCAAAGATGACAGGTCTTCAGACTCCAGTTGAGGGTGACGTTATACTTGTAGCCGACGTCGACGAGATTCCTCGACCAGCCTCCCTACTCGTTCTACGCACCTGCAACTTCCCCCGTCGCCTAACATTATCCTCAAAATTCTACTACTATTCTTTCCAATTCCTGCACACTGGCGCTGAGTGGGCGCATCCGCAGGCAACATATTATCAAGGGATGGATAGGACCATTCGGCCCAAAAACTTGCGCGAAGGAGATGGTGGTATTCCGCTGTTGCGCAGTTTAGAAATGGGTACCCTGAGTAATGCGGCATGGCATTGCAGTTCCTGCTTCGCGACAATCGAGCAGTTCCTGAACAAGATGGCAAGTTTCTCTCACGAATCCATGAACCAGGAATATTTCCGTGATCGGAATCGCATTGCCAATGCCGTTCGTCAAGGTGTCGACCTCTGGAACCGCGAGACTGAGAAGTTTGTTCGCATTGACAAAGTTGTCGACGTCCCATCAAGCTTGCTAAAGGACAAGGAGAGGTTCCGGTATATGCTCGACAGGGATGGGGAGACGGCTGGGTTTACAGACTATCCGTGAGTGCCTAAGAATCTTATGCGATGGGTTTAGTAGGAGCTTGTCTTTTGGGATATGCAGATGTAAAAGTCAAGATACCCAAGTCATTTACCTAATGTCCTAAATTTGAGCGCTTCGAAATCATCTTGCAGTTTGTTGTTACTACATGAAAGAAGAAAAAAAGAAGAAAAACTCGCGATTAGTTGTTGCTTTTGAGTGCACGACACTTACATTGACAGTTGATCTCTACCCAGTGGCCTCATGGGTGGGACATGTATGATACGTCGCATTCCTCTCATTCACCTTGGAAATGGTTTTTTTTCCCTTTCTTTTTTGCATTTCAACGGGCCTCAAATTGGCTTTACAAGGTAGGTTAGGCCTGCCACCCAACAGACAGAAGGCAACTTGGACATATTCTTCCTGAGCAATCACCTGCTAGTGAGTTGTGCTAGTCTGGGCGTTCACGGCAGAGACGTCCAACCTGCAAATATTATGTGTGAGAAAAAGGTACCTTCGGTACCTAGCTTGAGGCAAACGTTCCCATCTCAAAGTTTGAGAAGGCTTCGCATTCGCAGCACGTGAGCTTCAAGGAGGGCAACTTGACTTTCACCATCCCAGACTCTTTCCGTCTTGGTCAGCCTTTTTTTATTTCTTCCCGCCTTCACAAACATTCCGTCTAGGCGTTGAGACGGCTCAGGCATTGCACACTACAGTTGAAGACCAGCATCCTTCGCCAAAGGGGTTACATTCGAAAAACGTTCAGCTCCCATTCTTCTAATCGCCTCAAAAGACTATCCATTCATTGGACCAGGCGACAGATATGTAATCTGACGGGCATTTCTTATGTCTACCAATAGGCCTTCAATAAGACAAGATGGGTCAGTAATGGATCCAAAAATGAGCAGAGATTCATTTCAATCTCTACAAAAGCGGGAACAGAAGACCCTCCCAAGAAGCCATTCCAAAGGGAAGACTCACGATTCGCTTGCAGTCGACGAACAACGCTCCAATGAGCTGCTCCAATTCAACTTTCGATCTGTGCCCTGAAAAGCTCGAACTCTCAACGCCTTTCAAGAATGGGTAAATAGTGTATTTCCATCATAAAGCTAGACTGTGGCATTTTCTCCCCCTTTTCTACTTTCTTTACATCTTACTGGCCCAGTTGTATTTCTTCCTTTCTTTCTTTCCATTTCATCGCCTACATTCTCTGAGATTCTTGGCTCACACTCAACTGTTGACAATCCCATATTTTTCCTGGTTTGCCATGTCATTCCCGCCACTATGACCGGGTCCTGCCCACCACGACGGCTCATAGCTATTCCCCATTTGAGCTCCAGATGCTTTCTGGTTCAACAGGTTTACTACTATCGGCGTATTCATTATTCAATCCCTCGTCTTCAACTATTGTCGGGCGTACCGATAACGGCAAACTCAACCAGACCAGGATGATTTGGACGAGCCAGTTCGTTGCCCAGGATCTTTGTTTTTCATCCCCCTTTACTCTACACTGAGGTCGCAACAGGACAGGGATGCCACGCAGAGAGCCAGCACAGCAAGACGAACAGGGTGACGCGAACAACAAGTAGCAATCCTGGTCGCAAAAGCAAAGCATGCCTTTTCAGAAGCATAGAAATGACCTTGAAGGAGACGAAGCGCTGGCAGAGGACCAGGTCGCCCCCATTTGAAGACATATCGCCCTGCTCCAAAAGAAGTCTGGCACATCGCCAAGGTCAACTTATCCATGATAATGCAACTGGTCCTGCTTGAATCTGCCATTTCGTAAGTACTATCGTTCGTTCGTCCGGACGGGGGTGTGGTCAAGTGTGGGCGGGCGGAAGTGTGGATTCTATTCTCGATACGATGCGGGTTGACAGGGCGGCGCTTGTCAACTGCATTGATGAGTTGGCCAACGCATCAAGTGGTCCGTGTGTAGCCTCTGAACTTCTCAACAACCCCTACCCCCCTCTCCTTCTCCCTTCATAACTCAACCTGAGTTCCTCATTTATGTTTCTCTCCAACTTCGCCTTTATTCCTTTTCTTCTGCATCGTTTCAGTGGAAAGTTTGGTTGTGTTGTGGCCTATTTGCGTACTATTTATCGTCATCAATTTCCGTCCTCACAAGCCCACTGGTTTCTCCGACAGCTTGGCCTCCACCACTTTTCAGTGTTATTACTCACCCCCACGGTGGAAGTGAGAGCACAGTCCTTCACTCAATATAATGATATTTGCTTCTACACACTATCAGTTGGCTCCTCTTATACTCCGGCGCCTGCTCGGGCTTTTCCTTACACCGTTACATGGACAACGGATATCGGCCTCATTCATGTTATAAGCCCATCATGACTTGTGTTTGGACAGGTTACTCAAAGAACAAAGTCAAGTTCAAAACTGTTGCTATTCCATGAATCCCGTCGCTTCTACCCAGAGCTGGCGCAAAGAGAAACCATATCGACATTATCATTCAGTCATTAGACGTTTCGTTTGAGACGCACTCATACTACTTACACGGCTTAGGGGGTCCACCCTGACAATGAGAAGCACTCGAAAAAAAAACCAATTTTAACAAAGAACAACATGCCAAAGGAAACAAAAACAAGACTTATATGATATGGCAAGCGCCCGTTATCGCCCACAAAACCTGTCTCCCAGAAATGTCATAAACCCTCCATTCTAGCCAGTGCTGAGAGTCCTTGGCGACCAAATCATATCCTGCTTGCCAGGCAGGGTTTCCCCCTGGTCAAGCCAAGTCAACAGCATCGGGAACGAGACGAAGAAGTCTTCGATATGATGTGTGAAACAAAACAGAACAAGAAGAAAAGAACGCCCATGGTTCATGTGTACCTGAAGAACGTCATGAGCTCGTGAGAGGAGGTTTATATATCTCGGCCTTTAACCAATCCGGTCCGTTCGCCACAGAGGCATCTCAAAATCACTACCCATCTTTCCCAAATTCGGATCCGATCGAAAACGAAATGTTTTGGTATCCTGGCTGGCCCCAGAGCTGTCATGATATCATGGCTTGTCGGATCACTAGGTGCTGACAAGCTTGTATCATTACGGATGTGTTCCAAGGTGCCTAGTCGCCTCATGTTCGGGTGGCGTACTTCATTAAAAACTCCACAACAGCGTTGAGGTTGGTTTCTTCTTTTGCGCTGATACCATAACAACAGACTTCACGATCTCGTATGCTCTTCAAATCTAGACGATCGATGAGTTCATCGACCGAGATCTTTTCCGGCAGGTCCGATTTGTTGCCTAGTACCAGGAGCGGGATGCCGGCCAGTGATTTGCGGCTCATCAAGTCATGGAGCTCTTCTTTGGCTTGTGGAATCAGGTGGACATCAGCAATGTCAACGATGAATACAATGGCGCTCACACCCCGGCAATATCTCTCCCACATGGTGCGAAATCGAGGCTGCCCACCAATATCCCAACATTTTAACGTGACATGGCCTCGTTGTACGCGCTTCATGTTAAAGCCGACGGTAGGGATCGAACTATACGGAATCCTAGAGTCAGCTGGCATGGCTACAAAAGATTGGATGCATCTCCGACGGGAAGGAAAAAAGGACGGCGCAGGTGAGAAGAAGACGGACTTACTCGAGTGTAAATTCGCCGCCCTGCAAAACCGGTGTAAGTTAACAACAGGTCATAACCAAAGATAGGTGAGTGGGAGTGAGTGAGAGCGACTTACGGCAAGGACTCGCAACAAAGAAGTTTTTCCAGCATTTTGCAGGCCAACCATGGTAACCTCCATCTCCATCGCCCTAGGAACAGGTCAACATACTAGGCATTATGAGGCACCACTGCAAGCCGAGGTTTAGGAACAAGAGCACGGGACTGCCAGGCAAGTGGACCGACCAGAACCACAAAGATGGTATGGCGGATGACCCGTGGTGTATGAATCGACTCACCAAAACATGCGCAAGAGCCAATCGTAGACCTTGCGAAAAATCCCAGCCATGTTTACGTCGAGCCTCGCAGACGCTGGCCGGGTTGCAGCAGAAGCGGTCGGGCGAAGGAGGGCGGGGTTATCGAAGAGTCGAACAGAGATGCAACAGGATGGGCGAGAGCTGCCCACGGGACAGAGGGAATAAAGAACAAAAGCGATATCGCGTGGATTATTTGCTCGTTTAGAAGCGTAATGAGCTAAGGTTATCTCTGGAAGCTGAATAGACGGTAAACGGCGTGGCGGGTGGGGGTTGCTTTAAGGCGAAAGGAATGTCGGTGCTCAGAAGCAATAGCAGTGGGTAGGTAGGCAGGTAGGTAGTTGGTAGGAAGGTAGTAGCTTGGTAAAGACGACGAGCTTGACCAGGACCAGGACCAGGACCTTAGTGACTAGGTACTGACTAACTGAGGGAGACAAAGCAAGAGGACGGCGGTTGGAGCGAAAAAGGCGACGTGTATGACAGCGGCAGCCGATAAGTAACATGTGCAGTTTCTAACAAGTGGTGCGCGCCAGATGGTAGGCGTCGTGGTCGGAAATCGGACGTAAATTCGGGTGTTGATGAATATTGAGGAGGAGAAGAGGCTCGTAGTGCAACGACAAAAAGAGTAGCAGATTGGCACGAGGTGACGCCTGGGCGGAGGCACAAATGGGGCCCCACCTTGGGAGAGATGACGGCCGAGACAGCAGACGGCAGAGACAGACAGTGGTAAGTACTGTAGGTGTAGTGTACTTGGGTACCTGGGTAGGTACTTGGATGATAGGTATTGGTAGAGACGGGAGGCAGTAGAATGTGAGAGATGATGAGTGCAAAGGAGAAGATGGACAGTCCGAGCCAAGGTTATGGGAGGTAACAGGATCACAGAGAAGGAAAAGAAAAAGACCACTCAAAGGGCACGAGCCTTTTGAGAGAGAGGTCCAGTCCAGTCCTGCCCTGTCCTGTCCTGTTAGGTGAGAAAGGGAGTGAATGAATGGGTAAAGGCCCTTGGGATGGGGGATGGGGATGGG